>VZRS01013562.1:252527-356460 GCA_013398055.1 Ifrita kowaldi
GGGGGAATTTAAGCCTACTTCAACTAAGAACTGTAAACACAGGGTTTAGTTTTCAGATAGTTTACTTCATGAACAGATGGGATTATAATTATATCAGATTTTATTAAAATGAGCAATCAAATTGTAAAGCAGAGTAGTCCAAAGGTAGCTTATTCACTTTTCTGTACTGATTAAAGTAATTTAAATACTCACTTTTCCATCTTTATCCATTGCCATAAATAAACTAAAATCAAATCTATTCATTTGTTTCTACTTCCTATGGATTCCATCACATTACAGTCCATTGTAACCAAAGCAAGCATAAACTACCACATCCAGTGCAACGGATGTAACAAAAAACCTGACAAAAATTCATAAGAGCTAACTGCTGCTAAGTTTTCCTTTCATTACTCTGATCACAGAGATCTCAGCAACATCTTGTGCTTTGGAGACCACAGCAAAGATGAGGAGTTGATTTATATAGGCCATACATGGTCAAGAAGAGCTTCAGTTTGTCATTTCTGACATTAGGGAGGAAATATGGCTTGAAAAATACAGAATACTGATACAGTGGAAAGCTAATATTGGCTGGTAAGAAGGGTGAGTGGAAACATGTAGGGATACAGACCCCAAGAATGCTTTACTCAAATATTACCTCCTTCTTCTTCTAGCCAAAGTGTAAGCCAGTCACACACTCCTGCAATCACATTAAACCTTTCCAGAGAGCTGAATTCTTTCTCTCCTTCCCTTCTGCCCCTAACAAACCCCCGCAGCTGTGGCACACTGAAGAGTGTGCTTTGAAGAATTTAGATGCTCATTTTGGGCATCAGACCCAAGCAGGTCTGATTTCCAGCATCAATAGCAGAAGAAATTGGTCTCGAGCCACGACTTTGGAAAAGACTTTGGAAAAGATTCAAACGTTTTATTCTGTTGTTTCCTGTGACGCTTAAAGCCTTTATCCATACAAATTTCTGGCTTTGCCCTAGCCCTCCTCCTCTCCTGACCATTACTACATCACTTTACCCTGGCCAATACAGGTTTTTTCATAAGACTCTGACCCTAATACATCTACCTGTGCAGCAAGTAGAACAGCAGTGCTGACACACAGTGAATGCTTCCAGCTTTCTGTTTACCACCATCCTCCCATTATCAGCTTCCTGCAACAGATGGACCATAATTTTACAGGCACAAGAAGAGTCAGTAACCGGGTGGGAGAGGCAGGAAAGCCTACTGCTTCAGTAGCAGGAACCTAGAGAAAAAATAAAGGCAGAATGTTGTGGAAGAAATATGGAGACCTATGTTTAAGCATCAGCCCAGTATCAGCCATGAGCATAGCTTCAGCTCGGGCAATTTGGACTGCCTTCTCTTCCCAGTTCTGCCTTTTTTCCAGGAAAATGGGTTCCAAGAGATGCAACTAAAGATATAAAATAAATCTGTTTCAAGCTATGATGTTCCTTTTGTTGGGACAGCATCCATTTTGATAGCATCAGCCACAGTGCTCTCTAGTAAAGGTCCCTAACAACACTTCCATTCATCCTGCCAGTCAGCTAACATACAGTCTTTCCAAATGTGCAAAGGATCATGTGGGGAACTGAGATTAAATTTCATCTTTTCAGTGCTTGCATCCTCCAGGAAAAGGCACAATGTACCCCTTTTAGGTTTCTCCAAAGGGCAAATAAACAATAATTAAAAATCATCCAAGCAACATATCTCTTTATGTTTTGACAGTCATCAGCTTTCAAGCTCACCACACTAGAAATGCTACTGTGTTATGCATTCCCTTCCCCCACTCCATGTACCTATAATAATGCATATGGAAGGTAGGAAGCCATGAGGCTGAGAATGTAGCAAAGAAACTGCCCCTTTGCTTTGAGCAACATTATGAGTCGGAAAAATATTTTCAATCTCTAATGGCTAAGATTTAAAAAGCCCTTCTGAAACCAAAACCAGGCGAAAATACCTCAAATGCAAGAAGAGCAGGAAGCTCTCCGGCACACAGCAAGCTCTGTTCCTGTGTTCCAGGCAGCGACCCATCAACAGACGTCACTCCCCAGAGAAGAAAGCCTGGTGCTGCATCCTGGCAGGGTCAGCATGGCTTGTGGCCGAGTGACAGGCAGATCTGCTGGCCCCGTGCCAGTCGGGATGAGCCCTCCTTTTGAAAGCCTCGGCACAGCAGTTTGCTTTTTTAAGAGAAAAATTAATCCTGTGATGTTAGGGACACATCTGAGGTATGAAATAATATTCTCGGGTACATATCCCCAAGCCTGCCTTTCTGCAGTGTTTTAGTCAGGGGCAGTTCTTTCAACAGGGTCAATGAGGCCCGGTCTCAGCAGAGCTCTCTGAGGGTCACCTGGGAGACCTGGGAAAAGCCCTGCTGATCCATTTTCTTTCTATGCTGTGCCTAAACCTCAGGGGAGCACACAGCAGCACCAAACCCAGCACCACAGCTGAAGAAGAGGAGCATCACCACACCTGCCTGTTGAGATACCCACAAGCTCCAGAGGTTCTTTACCACCACTTCCAGCTTTCTTATGTTAATAACTATTAACACTTCAGTCCCGGCTCAGTCATGAAACTGTCAACATAATTAAACCTGTGTCAGAAAGGACAATCTGATCCATCCTCTGCATTCAAGGCTACTCCAAGCCCAGCTTCACTCCAAGATGCAGTTGCATCTGGGGCATTGCAGACACCCAAAGTCTTTGCAAAGAGCTGTTCGGAAGATCTGAACCATGAGAGAGTTCAGCAGAAGTTTACAGCCTCTGGAGTGTTCCACAAGAGACAGGAGCCTATAAGAAATTGGACTGATTATGTGGTATTACACATTTATGGGGGCAGGATTTAAAGTAGTTTATTTAGATGTCACAGGGCATCTCTGCACTGACACTGTTACAGCTATTAGTAGCACAGGAACTTTGTTAGATGATGCTAATGAATGAATACCTGTGTCTTGTAGGTGTGTGACTCACTGACTACCTGCAGGAGGGGAGAGTGGTTGCAAGGGGATCTGTAAGCTACAGGAAGACTTCCAGGATACTAGTTACGAGGAAACACTTCGGGCTGAAATTGAGCCACAGATTTTATCACAGCCAGTCTCTGAGAAGCAGGAGACTGCAAATTACCTGCTGTGACTGGCTTTGCATCAGAATGGGAATCTCTCCTTCCTCACCAGCTGCCTTCCCTTTGGGATCTAAAGGCTGAAAATGCTGGTTACACCAAGCCTGACAGAGCTGAAGAAGTGTTTGGACAATACCCTCGGGCACATGGTGTGGCTCTTGGGGAGTGGGATTCAATGATCCTTGAGTCTCTTCCAACTCAGTTTATTCGGTGATTCTGTCATTTCCCTGAAGGAGACAAGAAGCTCTGAATAAGTTCCTCTTCGGAGCAATCAACGATTTACTTCTCCAGTGATGGGAAGGGCCACAGAAACAAAACAGTCAGACACAAGCCTAGCAGGAGCAGGGGACGGGAACCAAGGTGAGAGAACTTGATGGAAAATCCAGGAGGAGTGATCTGAGAACTGCAGTTACAGGATCTCTGAGAAATAGCAGATACCTCAAACCTACAAGGATGGCAAACCTAGGACCTAACGGCACATATTTACTGACCAAGACAAATCTAGACAAAACTAGTACCATAAAGGTGGATGTGGGTAATAAATATCAAGATACTGGCACAGGTGCCAAATCATTCCTGGATCAGGACAGACTTCGCAATGTTGCCCAGGTGTCCCTATTGTCAATAGTATAGACATTTGAGATTCAAGGTCCTTTAAAAACATGACACTCAATAGTTTTCCATGAAAAAGAATTGTACACTCTGAGCAATAGCAGGTTCCATTTTAAAGAAGGGGTAAAATGTACCAAATGAAAAATAAGGTCCTCTTAGTGCCCCTCAGAGTCCTCAGAGCACCCGCAAAGCCTAACTGCATTGCTCAGTGTCACAGAGACCCTGATCACTGCCACCCCAAACTGTTCACACAGCTAAGCAAACAAGACAACAGTCATATTTACCACAGTTCATCCTGTAGATGAGCAAAGGTGAATGGAAGGACAGACAGATGTCAAACACAGAGTCAGGGGGAGCAATCAGTCATATCCACACATTGGCAATCACATCCAACCTGCTTGCTGAACTTTAAAGACAGGTTTAAGGATGAAAACGTCCTACACAGAACTGCTTTAGTCATTATAGCAAAGCAAAAGATATCTGACTTGATGTCAGTCCTGTCCGGGGGCCAAAGTCTCAACAATCCCTACTGTCTTCCAAACTACCTCATCACCAAAAAAAAGTGCTTTATCCAGCTTTTAGCAGTTTCCTGACTGGTTTTCTTTGCTCCTGACCATATGTAGCCCTTACTCGTCACCTCTTCTCAATCAGGTCTGGTCTCCCACTTCTCTCTTTCATTTGCTAAGACAGGATGGATTCCCACTGCATTGGGGGATATCGATATCTTATGGTCCACAAGGAAGAGAAAATTATAGAATTTCACAGAGGATTGCTACGTGCAGAACCACTGCTCTCTACTCCTTATACAGCAACCAGCCCCGCCCCCGTCCCACACTGAGCAGGGCATTGATGCCCTCCCGGTGTGTCAGGCTGAGGGCACAGGCACAGACGGCTCCTCCGGCTCCTTCCTTGAGGGACAGAGGCATCTAGTGGCTGACGGCTGAAAGATCGGGTAAAGCCACCACGCTCCAGTCAAGGAGGCTCGTGTTTGTAGTTTAAGTGGGATGCTGCAGCTGCTGCCGACATGAAGACAGGTTGCTACAAAGCTGTTCGGCTGTTAACTTCTCTGCCCAGGTTCACATGCCATAAAGCAAAATACAAACACATGGCACTAGACACAGCAGCCCAGAGAAAACCCTCCCAGAGCCCAGGCTGTGCCAGATGCTCAGGCAGTGTGCTAGGGAACACAAACACCAGCAGCCCCCAGCACCGCCACCAAACTCCCAGAAGTGGGCGGCTCAGCACCTCCCGTGCACAGGCCCAGGTGCGTCTTTTGTACTTGACAACCTGCCACAACTTAGCTCCATGAACAATCTCCTTCACCTCTGAAAGCTGCTGCAGTTGATGTCCGCTAGCTTTGAAAGCCAGTGGGTCACCCTCCCCTGGTCATACTCGTGGCACTGTTCAAGACTTTACAGATATCCACTACAGCCCTTTTCAGATACCTCTTTTCCAGCATGAACAGCCATGGCCTTGCTACTTAGTCCTTGCACATAAGTCGTTCCACACACCTGATGAACTATTTTTTGGCCTTATTAGTCCTATGACTTGTACCTCCTGCTTCTAGTTCTGCTATCCTGTTTGAGATAAGATCAGGACTTAACACAGAATGTGAGATGCAGGTGAGCCACAGACACATGTAACAGCATTCTTAGTTTTGTGCTCTTTTCCCTTCCCACTTAATTTTTTTTCTTTTACCTTGTGAGCAATGTTTTCACAGAAGTACCTACTGCAGCTCTGAGATCTGAGTGGGAGCCACTAGCTCAAAGCCCCCTACTGTGTTTGTGCATGGAGTCAGAATTCTCTGTACTGAATGCCTGGCTTAATACCTGGCCGCAATAAATACAGGCAGGATACAGGTGAGCTCTGATCCCCAGAAACACTGTCAATAGATCAACTAGACCAGGTCAAATTCTGTGACCAATACTTAGCCTTTTATCTCTTCAAACAAGGTGCTCAAAGAAAAACAATCAGTGCCGTCTGTAAATTGGAAAAAAAATACAGTAAAGTAAGAGGCTTTTCCCTTCTCCTGGATATCCTTCTAAAATGAAAAATATTCCTAATGCTGAGATATAACACTTGCCTCACCTTCCAAAGCCAAGCTACTCAGCTTCAGAATGGCATTAAGATCTTCAATTTCTTGATGTAGGTTTGCATTTTTACTGAGATCGAATATGGGGAGCTGTGGCTCTAATATTAAAGAATGCCGAAGTTTCTAGAGTTATCTTTAGTTTATACATAGCACCATGGCAGAAACAACATCTGATATTCAAAATTGTTGTTTAAAATGAAGAAAAGGGTNTTCCGGGGCGGAGCCGGGGCGGGCCGCGGCCGAGCGGAGCGGAGTGCGACTATGATGGCGCAGCGGGCGCTCCCCAATCCGTATGCGGACTACGACAAGTCCTTGGCCACCGGCTACTTCGACGCGGCCGGGCGGGTGAGCGGGGCTGGGGTGAGGCGGCTGTGGGGAGCTGCCCCGGGCGTGTAGAGCAGAGACCCGTCTGGTTACAAACGCCGTTCCCCGGCTGTGCCGCTGCCGGGTGTGTCCGGTNTAGAGTTATCTTTAGTTTATACATAGCACCATGGCAGAAACAACATCTGATATTCAAAATTGTTGTTTAAAATGAAGAAAAGGGTATCTTTGATTTTGATCTTTTATATGTCCTAGGACACTTTGGACATCAATCTTGAATATATAGTATCTTTAGCTATAATAAAGCTGCTGAATAAATAATGTGTAAGATAAGCTAATGAATACAGCTGGGAAGCTTCTTGCTTTTACTCTGTGCTGTCTGAAACTAGAACACAAATAAGCCAACACCAAAAAGAAACAAGCCAAAGCAGAGATGGGGAGATAAACTTGGATTACATCTCTTGAATGTCCACAAAAATCTTGTATTGCAGTAGTTCTGTGATGTAGTAGTTCCGACGAGACATCCCTTGGGCAATTTTTCAGCAGATGAAACCCCTCCCACCGCCCAAGTGCTTTGCCAGTACATTTTTCCAGGACATTCGCACACACCTTGAGGATGACCATGCTCTGTGGAGCACTTCCACACAGCCTCTCAAATTCCTTTTTCTAGCTGACAAGGCTATGAAGGACACTCTACCCTTGCTCACTGCACTCCCTCACATACAGCACGCAACTGCAAAGGAGAACAAGCAACCCTCACATCTCTTATTATGGGGTTACCATGCCAAGTCCATCAGCTCCACAGCATGGAGTCCCTGCTGTGTGAGATTGCTCCAACCCTGAGAGGAGGCTGTGGAGGGGGAGCAGATGCCAAACTACCATTTTGGAAAGGCCACTTGCAAGTCCACATCTACACTGCCCACACTGGGCACCTGCTGCATGGAGATTTGCTGTAGGTGAGTTTACAGAACTGATGGATGCCTACAGCCAATGAAGGATGGTCTCCAGCAGGAGACAGCTCTTCTCAGGAAGGAGATGTTTCAGTACACCCTCAGGCAGGATGCCAAGTGGTATGCAAGAAGCTGTAACATTTGTCAGAGATTTTGGTCTCACATCCTCACTGGAATGAAGAGGGAGCAGACACCCAGGCATCCCGAGGTTTTCTTCAAGGAGGACCGTGAAACATCCATTTCATTCACGTAATCCACAGATATTCTACAAGTCCAGCTGGGACCACCAACAGCCAGGATTCTTATGTTGCTAAAATTTAGTAAGGATTTGTCTTTTAGACAATGTTGTGGAGCAGAAAATATTACACCCTTTTACGTGTTTTCTCACAGGTAGAAAGATTTGGGGGCATCTATTCAACCCCTGATTGCGAGTCACTTCAGAGACAGATTTTTGTGGGGCTGTGACCGGACTGCCAGGAAAGCTACTGGAGATTGCTTTCTCACCATTTTCTCTGTGTGCTCTCACAGCCGCATCCACACAAAATTTCTCTCTAGATGTGTTCTGAACAGACCTGCTTTAATAGCTTTTTAAATTTTTTTCAGAGAACGCAGCATGACCCTTTTCAGGCCAAGTAAACAAACAGGCTCACCACTCCCAAACAGCCCAAACTGACTGGGATTGCAAGGAGAACACATGAGCAGCTTTCCTCTCAAGCTCACTTCTTCCTTTCATTCCCTATTCTGCATGGGCAGGTTACTAAGGACGAATCATGAGTCACTTACTTGGGCTCTGAGTGACAGCTGCAGCCTGGATTTCTGGGCTCATCCTGGGCAGCAGGAGGTGTATTGAAGCCAAAGTGACGACAACCAATTAGAAAATAATACACTGAAACATAACTCCTTGGCAGGGTGGTGAAGAGAACAGGTAGGATCATTTGGGAGAACCATCTTTGTCTTTAAGTGATCAGGAAAAAAAAACTAATGTTGAGGAATCAAAGAAAGACACTGAAGCTGAAATGGTGTGCTTTATGCTGGAAGTTAATACTGAACTGTGCCTGAGGGAAGGAGGGCAGTGAATACTACTTTGACCTGCAGATGGAAGGGAAGACCATAATATAGGGCTGTGAATTTGGCCTTAAGCAGAAGACTCCATATTATTTTTGCTGATGCTAGAGCTGCCTCCCTGAATACTAAAACTGCAGTCCATCTCCCTGCCTTGAAGGTAAGGCAATGTTGACATGATTGAAATTCACTAAACAAGGGACAGCTGAGTGAAAAAAGAACTGAAAGCAAACGTAAAAGAGGTGTGATTCCCTCTTTTTTGCTTGTTTCTCACCATATCGTGAAATAATTTACTTTTTTTCTTTGAGATCTGATTTTATTGATTGTCATAAAGAATGAGCATATGGACAGAAAATCAGAATCCCTTACATAATACAACTGTCACAGGCACGAATGCAGCAGCCTAATGTATTCTCAGAGTGTTCAGAGTCACCAATATGTAAATTCTTAGAGGAGCTGTTTCCCCTAAATGCACTCAGATGGATTCAGCTCCTACAAGGGGCATTGTCACTGCACTTAGACCTTTACAAGCCACCAAGAGCTTCAAGCTCAGCCACGCCCCTTTGCGTTTCCCCAACAGACACATGCAAGCCTGCAGTGCTAGAAGTGTTGGAGAGCCCCAAAGCTGCACCTGTCACACACTTCAGCAAGCCAGACCCCAAGCAGGGACATCACAACTCATCTCAGGTCCACAGGGTCAGGAGAGAGGAACTGGGCACAGCGTTACACCAAGCAGCAAGGCAGCAAGGCCTGGATTGAGGAACACAGCACACAAGGACATGTTAGCCTAATGAATGGTACCTGGCAGCACAAAGTACATTGTACCTGGGCAGCTGCACTGGGACACACTGCCCCAGGACATCAGCAAGGAGACCCCCAGCAGCAAGGCAGCACGGTTATGTTGCACTGGGGAGGAAAAGCACGGCTCAGGCCTATGAGTCATGGGGACCTAACCTCTTCACGAGGAAGATGTGGCTCAGCCAGCACAGGTGAGACGCAGCAGCTCAGCAAAGTACAGCAAGGAAGAGCCCCTGCCCCCCATCCAGGCTGGGTCCCACCCCAAGTGAGGAAATACTGCTGGGGGGAGCAGGACTCAGCATATTCTCCTTGGGCTGACCCTCTGCCAGTACCTGCACCAGCTTAACGCCAAACCCACGCAGTGCCCATCCCCTCATGGCTGGTGCAAGGGGCCCCTAATCTTACAGGGCCTCCAAGTTTCATGCAGCCAACTGAACCAAACCCCACAGGGACCCCGACATGGGACTCCTAAACACCACAAGGCCACCTGTAGGGGGCCCAAAACCTCACAGAGCTCCCTAAGCCAGACACAGTTACCTTTACTCCCACAGTCTCCCTAAGCCCCACAAGACCAGCTGCGAGGGACCTTAAATTCCACAGGGCTCCCTAAAGCACACAGACCCAACAGCAATGGGCTCCTGAACCCTACGTAATCAGCTGCAAGGGACCTTNTGGGGTGAGGCGGCTGTGGGGAGCTGCCCCGGGCGTGTAGAGCAGAGACCCGTCTGGTTACAAACGCCGTTCCCCGGCTGTGCCGCTGCCGGGTGTGTCCGGTGTACCGATGCCCACCCGCCTGCTGGCGTTGCCTTCACGTTTGGGTTTTCTCTCCACAGCTGACCCCCGAATTCACGCAGCGGCTGAATAACAAAATCAGGGAGCTGCTGCAGCAGATGGAGAGGGGCCTCAAGTCCGCCGACCCGCATGACTGCACCGCGTACACGGGCTGGACAGGTAGGGTCGGATCCCGTGAAGCAGGAACTCCCTGGAGCAGACTTCTAGATCAGGCCGTGGCAGACGGTGGGGGTTTGGCCATTGGAATGGGCACAGTAGATCCACGTCAAGAATGGCACTTCTTCTGCATGTTTTAGTCCATTAGAACAAGGGGATGTCTTTTTCAGGACTCTTCATTTTTGAAGCAGATTTCAAGCTGCAGAGGGAAGACCACAGTGTCATAGGGCAGGATTGTGTCTACTCTTGGTTAATAGTGCTGAACTTACGCAACGGAGAAAACCAGCACTTGCTTGAGAGTAGACATGGGAGCCTTCAAACGGACAGGCTCGGAATCCAGCCACGGTGGGGATGATGACAACAAAACCAGTGCTCCATCCAGTGCTCCATGAAGTAGGAAGGTGTACATGGTAGGTCATTTACCTGCAAGGAGTCCTTGTATCTGGCAGCAGTGAGCTAATGGCCTGAGATAATGTCCATCTTTTCTGTTCGGGCTGAATTTTATCTGATGACCTTGTCTGATTGGCAGATTGCTCCATTCCTGTTCCCCAAGTAGTGCCACTTAACTTAGTGAGCACTAGTTCTGCTCCAGTGCCTGTCGAAAGGAGCAGAAATGATAACGTGAGTATAACAAAGTGTGGAAGCCTTCCTCACACTAACTCAAGTGCAAAGCTTGCAGGAGCTTGTCTTTCTCCTATTCTGCATTTTCAGCCCGGTTTTCCTTCCTTGGGAGTGTGCCCCCCCTTTGCCTCCCTGTTTCTACCCGCTGGTGCCTTGGAGGACACACCTTTCTCTGTGCCCAATCTTAAGCTGCTGCTGTGTGCTTTGTCAGTTTTCCTGCCTTCTGCACTGTGCCAGGCCCTATGGAGAGGCGCTAGGATAGTTGAAATTAATCTCATGCTTGCTGCAAGATTTTTTTGCTGCTGCTTCTTTTCTCTTGGCAATACACTGCAATCTTAAATGGTAGCTTTCTACAGTACAGTCTGGGTGTGGCTGACTTTTGTGTGGGTGCTGTGGAACTTAATGCCAACAGTTTGCTTGAAAGAGTGGTGTTCACTGTGTTGGTGTTAAACTAACATGTCAGCTTGGTGACAGCAGTGCTAGTGCCTGCTTCAAAACTTTAGTAAGGCAGACAGGCACTGAGAGCACTCAAGAGCAGTTCATAAGAAATGCTAGGATGCCAGTATTAAATTCCAGCATGGGAGATCACTGATTTCATCGGCTGCTGTCTTGGCAGCACTCTGCTCCTGTTGCCAGTGAATTTATACATTTCTGCTGAGTGCTGGCTGATTTCACCTTGGGAGACGTTCTGTTTTCCAGTCTGTGTGACCCTCTGATGGGGTCAGTCTGTGCTGAGGTCCCCTCTGATGAAAAGCACTGCATGGATAAAGGTGGTCTTCAGTCATGATTGCAGAGTCTGCCCCTAGCGAGAAAATTCAGGAGACAAAGCAGGAGGATAGTTGATGTTAGGAGTACTCTCAAAGTCTTTGGGGAGAAGGAAAACACCTTTCCCTGGAGGCCATGCTCCCTTTCTTAAGCTAGTCCTGAGATACTTCACGTTGGGAAGTGACTGCAATTATGAAACAGTGGTTGAGAACTCTGATAGGATTTCAGCTTGTTTTCATTTGGGAGTTTCTCAAGAGGGATTCTTCTCTTTTCCTCCCAGAGATCATTCCTCAGTGGGCACACAGCCTTTTTGCCTTGGCTAATAGGAAAAAATCCATGGACAGATTTCCTGGAGGTCACAGCCAGCATTGTGAAGTTTGCAGATGTTACACTATAACTTCGTCACCCTACCTTCTTTTCCAATCCTAGCTATATTAATTTATTCAGAGCTGGTTTCCAGAGACAAAATTAATTGGACCAAGACAGCAGCTTTTTCCTGTGATTGCTTGTGTAGGAAAGGCTTGTTGAGTATCTCCTCGTGTAAATCATTGCCCAGCAGTCTGAAATCAGCCCTCACTCTTGTGGCCGCTAATAAGAGAGATTTGAAATATGGCTCTCTTGACACAAACTCTGCATGAAATGTAACATACTTGGGTGTACTACATTACACTCAGTAATACGCAGCATATGTTGGCATTTTACTTTGGGGCTCATTTCTTTCCCAACACACTTGACAGAGCCCTGTTCCCCCAGTGTGCACCTGTGCCAGGGAAGCCACGGCTTCTTGGCACGTGAAGTTGGAGCAGAGGGAGGGAAGGACTTAGATTTTCAGCTGAGAGGCAGTGAAAACTCACTTTGGATCAAGATTATCCAGCATATGGCTGAGTGGATCAAGATTGTCCAGCATATGGCTGAGTGCCCTCAAAACATACTTGAATCAGCTTGTTACGTTCTCATTCAGTTCCCCGCAGAGGTCAGGGCCCCATAGGCAGCACCCGGTACATGCCTGGGTACCAACCAGCCTCAGCCGTTGTGTTCCTCTTTGGCTTTTCATCAGTTTAGCAAGACTGCCGGAAGAGTTTTTTTCCTAATCTGTTTCACTGGTATCACAGTGTTGACTGAGGGAAGCTAAACTGCTCTAAGCTAATTCTGAGCCAGAAGCAGATCAGATCCTGGTAGAAGCACAGTGGCCTCATCCATTTTCAAGCAGATCAGCATGAGGATGCTGAGGAGTACGTACATGCCTGTTGGTGTTTGTGGTAATGCAAAAGGCCTTGCTCCGAAGACTGTCTTGACTGGGAGCATAGATGATGGAAAGGGAATGGAAGGAAATTCACTCCTGTCACCAGCTGATTGCAGAAGCTAGGATGCTCCTGAGTCCAGTGCCTACTGGACTGTTGCGTCATTCCAAGGTGATGAGGTGTATAAGAGAAAGATTCACCTTCCTCCACACTATGCTAGTGCATTTGGAATTTGTTTCCCATGCAAGCATTCCCTTCTCTGGCAATGTCTTAGTCGTGGCTTTCAGCACTGGAGGGCTTGTGAAACAGTCCAGTGAGTCCAGCTGGCCTGCCCCATCCACAGCTTTTGCCTGGCCCATTAGCAAGTAGAGACAAGGAGCAGGGCTCAGTTGTCCTTTGAAAGGGAAGCCATGTAAGAATGAAATTATGACTGAACCAGTTCAGGAAAACTTCTGGAAAAACACTTTCCATTCACTTCAGTGCACACATTCACTTATGTTTGTTTTAGCCTCAGAACCCAGAGAACTTGCATTTCTTTTAGTCTTGTTCAGAAAAATTGAAATCCTCAGATAATCCCTACAGAACAAGAGAAAGTGAGGCAGCATTTGCTGAGAGATAATAGAGTACCTTGTGTCACTCACATAAACCACATTCCTGTCAAATGCTTGGCAGGTAGTTTTTGTGAAATTTCTGTTCTTGACAATAGTGTTTGACTGGACAAGGCCCAGAGCAATGGCATGTAAATTTGAGGTTGACTTTCCTATCAGAAGGTTGGAGCACATCACCACTGACGCCTGCTAACCTAACCTGTTGTAGGATTTTGCGATGGGGTACAAAGTTTTACAGAAGAAGCTTTGTTACCCAGGTTTTAAGGCAGGATAAATGCTTAGGCATCCTGAATAATGTCCAGTGTCCCACAGTGCACTAGGAAGATAAGCTGCAAACTGGCTCCCCAACCAGTTCTGAACATGAACTTCCAGAGATGTCTCACTGTTGCATGCATTATGGCTTTGGCATGCATTTAGGAGTGTAAGGTAACATCCCATGTGTCTGCACCAGGAAAGATGCTGATTATCCTTTGAGCTGGGCAATAAAGGTGGGTCATCCGTGCTCTTTTACCCCATTCCTGACTTAATAAAATTAAATCAGCTGTCTCACTAGAAACCATCAGGCTTCATCACTGCAGAGATAGGTTTCTGCTTCTTCCCTCTGTGTTTGACATCCTGCTTTGAGGCTGCTGGCTGACTTACTGCCATGGGTCAATGCAAGATCTTTGAGATCTTTATGACTCTAGATGGTTGGTTTGGAACAAAATGTCCTCTTGCGGCAACCTCCTGCCCTTGATAGAAGAAGCACAGCTCAGCTCCTGAGGCAAGGAGGCATGTTCAGAACAGTCTAATGGTGTAACTTGCTTGCAAAGAGAACTGCTGGGAATCCAACAAAAGAGTAAGTCTAAACTTGCAGAGAAGTTGAGGCACACCTTCTCTTCTATCAACACAATGGTCATATGGATGAGATACTCTTTCTGCCTACTGCAGAGCTTCAGGTCACAAGCAAGACCTTTCCTGGTATTTCCATGGTGCCTGCTCTGTTGAAAGCAATGGTTGCTGAAGTCAGGGTATCAGCACAAGCCAACTGGTGCAAACAATTCCATTTCTACTATGTACAGCACATACTCCTCTGCCCCACTCAAAAGAAATCTCTAATGCAAAGTAGCCCTCTGCACCTACCGTACAGGAAGGAGAGAGATGCTGTTTACTGTCTTTCTGAAGGTGTTGACTAAGCAGGCTTTGTGAGACATCCAGAATTGACTTTTGCCTCCTGATTCCCTGCAGTGAGCAAGCATCTTGGGCATTGACACTCAACCCCAGTGTATTGACTTCCTGCATGCTGGAGGTAGCCATTTCAGTCATCAGAGCCCTGTTGGTCTGTCAGTAGCATGTATTCAGTGCAGCCCTGTATCATCAAGGACTCTCTGAGGCATTCCCCATCTCATTTGGCTCTGCAGCAGGGGCAAGAAGCAAAAAACTTGGACATCTGAGAAACTACAGAGAAGAAGGTCCAGTAGTAAACAAATCAACAGAACAAAGCCCAGACATCTTTGGGAATAGCAGTCCACAGGCAGCCACTG
This sequence comes from Ifrita kowaldi, assembly GCA_013398055.1. Taxonomy (NCBI): domain Eukaryota; kingdom Metazoa; phylum Chordata; class Aves; order Passeriformes; family Cinclosomatidae; genus Ifrita; species Ifrita kowaldi. Next base: position 267,165 of record VZRS01013562.1, read on the forward strand.
GAAACAATGAGAGGTCACAAAAATAGGTCACATTTCCAGCTGGGACACTGAACACAGATGTTCAGGGCACACAGAAATGGAGCAGATCCACAGCCTACCTAGCTCCATGTGTCTGGTGATGCCATGTTTGTATACCACTTAAAGCACACCAAACAAACACCCAGTCAGTCAGCAAATCCTACCTGGTCAGTTGGGGTGAGGAGGTTATTGGAGAGGGAGAGCTGTGGAAGAGCTTCTGCAGAGCAACACTACCTTAACTGAACCAAGGTCACCAGGTGGATACTCTTGTCTCTAACCTGCACTGCCTCTGAAATACTCTGCCTGCATCGTGGCACACAGGTTAATACAGGATATCCCCGCCCAGGTGACTGTGTTTCGTATCCCTCTACATACACCTGTCAACATTGCCTCTTCATGTTTGTGCCTGCCCTCCTCTGCTGCCTTCCCCACTCTGGGGCTCACAGGTGGCAACAGAGTGGGCAGCTAGCTGAAGGCAGCCCTGCTTGCGCCCTTGTAATTAGTTTGGGAGTAGGAATTCCTTGAGGAGTGAATTAAGAAAACTGGCTTTAGATGCAGTTTATAAGACCTTTGGGTTTTAAATAGAAAGGAAAAAGGAATGATTTGGGAAAGCAACTTCATCCTTTAGTACAGGTCAGGTTTTTTGGAGTCTTTCCAAAGATGCTTGGGCCTGGGAGGAATGGGGATGAGAAATGTTTTAAAAGAGGGGAGGCAAAGGAATCAGAGGAAGACAGTGCTGAGATTTACTTTCTAAGAGTTCAATCCTAGCAGTGGTCTTGGCAGAGTAGTTATGTGCATAATTAGGGTGGTGTGATGGCAGTGGGAATAGAAGCTACTTACAAAGCTGAAAGTTCTGTATTAAAGCAGATACGAGTGCAAGTTGTGCTCAGACAGCTATCAGGCTAACAAGAGTCTAGAAGATGTGCTAGGTGCTAAATAAATCAAGGAGAGTCACTTGACATTTTCTAGCTGGAAAAGGAGGGTTCTCCTTTAAAGAAGGGCTTCATATCCACATCCTTATAGACTTGAGTGATAGCATTGTACGGCTGAGCTCTCCCTAGAACTGAATTGCTTAGAGAGAGGACCAGGTTATTAGCTTCAGCAGGAAATGGAAATTTTATACATAATGTACATGTGGAATTGAATTGTCTGTAGCATGAAGCTTTGGCGATTACCCATGGAAAATGGGAAAATTATCTAAGTTTGAAATTGTCCTCTGTACCTTGGAAGGTAATTTTGCAGCACGCTTGCCCCCTTGACCTTAACACATCAGAATCTGCAGAGGTTGGCTCTTTTAATTTAGGCTTAATGCAGGACCCGAGTCTTCTTAGAAATGATTATTGGTAAGGGGAGAAATAAGCTCTTCTCAAAGTGATGTAGGTCAGTAGCTTTCTTAGTGCAGGTTTGAGGATGGCTCCCAGATCAGAAGGAGGGTTCAAGAGTGGAAAACCTCTCAGGCACAGACCTATTGAGGACTCCTCAGTTATGTACTAAAAGCTTCAAGATCTGAGTGAAGACAAGGCAGACAGAGGCAAAGGACAGCAATTGATGTGACTGCTCAGTAGCAGGATTGTTTTTGTAGCTGGCCAGTCCACTGGAAACCTCCATGCAGCCTTTTCTAGTATTCCAGGCAGCTGTTTGTGTTTCAGACAAGGGCTGATCTCATGAGTTATGTGCTGCAGAGGAGAATTGGTCAGTCCCTTTTTTCATTTTTTCTAGGATGCACCAATCCGTGCCACAGGGCTTGGGACTTGCTCAACACCAGATGATGTCCAGGGAACTGTAACAACCTTGCCAGTGCTCCCCAGTGGAAAGGAATGTAAAAAGAATAACAGAAGGAAATAAAAAAAGAGTCAAGTAGGATGTCTGGATGTCTTAAGGGTGCTGTTTCTCAGTGCTGATGGTGTGTCACTTTTTTTTAAAAACCCAATCCAAGCTAAGTGACCCAACCTCTTTCCCTCTAAGCATGGGGAAAAAATAGAGAGGGTGACAGCTCAGTTCTGCTCTGTCACAAGTACCATCTGCCCAAAGATGATTTATTTTTCCCCTTCACTGTTGAGCAAAAGTCAGAGGTACAGTGTATTGATTTAGGTGGGTTTGTCTAGGTCTCATCTTTTGCTCCTTGCTACTAAAATTGTATGTAATTGTATATAAAATTTTATGCAATTCTATGCTGTTCTCCAGGTCTTCCTGGGTCAGACCCTGCTGTTGTCTTGACCTGCCATCCACTCACAAGCAGCATCAAGTACAAGGAGATGACAGAGCAGGAAGGGACGCTGTGGGTTATGTCCCTGGATGTGCTTGAGAAGTTTGTCTGTAAAGCTTATGCCCTAGATGAGGGCCAGGCCAGACTTCTAGGTTCATTGAAGTAACGGAGCAAACCTTTCTAGTGCAACCTTTGTGTTCCTTCTGCAGGCATTGCTTTGCTGTATTTGCACCTGTATGATGTGTATGGAGACCCAGCCTACCTTCAGGTGGCTCATGAGTACGTGAAGAAGAGCTTGAGATGCATGACCAGGCGATCCATCACTTTTCTGTGTGGTGATGCTGGGCCCCTAGCAGTGGCTGCTGTCGTCTACCACAAGCTGCAGAACCAGAAGCAGGCAGAAGACTGCATCATCCGGTAAAATACTTGGTTGTGTCTTTGACCTGACCTTCCTCTTGCTCATAGAGCTGGTCTGGGCTTGTATGAGGCACTCTCTGACAGAAGTGAATACATTTTGTTGCAGTCTTATGTGAGAAATAATCCAGTAATTTAGCAAGGCAGCAAAAACTTTTCCTGCCCTGGTAAAAGAGGTCGTTTAAGGACAAACACATTTGCATGGCAGCCTGCAGGCTGGGGAGCAAGGATATTGTTCAGCTGGTATTGCAATCTTAAAAATAATTCTGATAAACACAGGAAGAAAAAAGTGACAAAATTAAAAACAAAACAAAAAAAACAAACAAAAAAAAAAAACAGAAGGTGGGGTTTGGTGTTTTTTGAGAACATTTTAATTTAGCTTTACAGTCATATTGATGAAAAGGAAAAATGTGGTAAGATTATTAGATTTAATTTTGGCACTTGCTTCCACTTGCTCTTTATTAGTTGTCTTTGACTTAAACCTAAGATTGACAGCATCCCTTTCAACTGCAGAGTGCAGCTGGTTATGATTCATTTGTTTCTATTTCCTGCCTTTCCTCGACTGTTTTCACATGTATTTTTGTTGGGTACTTAAGACAAGAAAAGGACAAACAAGCAGTCCTACATCAGCATGTGGCAGAGGAAGGAAAACAGTTAAGGAGATGCAGTTGCAAGCTTTTCTCAATTAAGGGAGATGGGTTTTAAGAAGGTGAGATACAGCCCTGTAGAGAGCTTCAGTTCATACATGATCAGCACAAAGAAAGACAAAACCTCTGCCACTTCAAAACACTGACTGTCCTTAAACAGCCATGGGCAAGTGATACGTAATAGCAATTAGAAAAAGCCACAGGTGGGAATCAGAGGTGTCTGTATGGTTTGGACACCAACTTCCCACTCCCTTAACTAAGAATAGCTTTTGGTTTATGTGGTTGCAATCAGTTTGAGGACGGAACTCTGTTCTGGTAATAATCTGTGGGTTAGATTTTGCTTTGACAAAGTGGCAACTCTCACTATGATTAACATATTTGCTAACAAGAACGGAACTAATCTGTCAAACAGTACTGGCAAACAGACTTAAGCATTGAGCTGTGCTCAATGCATGAGTCCCAGGTTGTAAAAACAATCCCTTATTCATGTTTTCTTGCTGAGGTCTCCCCTCCCCATATCCCTCTTGTTCTGCCTGTGGTTTGGTGGCAGAATGGAATCTCGTGATTTATTTTGCACTGCCATCTAATGGTATAATAAAGGCAGAACGTTGGAACTTGGTTTCTTCATACATCCATGAGGAGGAAAACAGAAAAATGTAGCTTTCTCAAATGAACAGTTACACTGTCCTTCGTCAGCCACCAATTCCCAGAGTAGTTAGCCTGACTGTGCTCCTTTAAAATAGAGTGTTTCTTTGTGAAGTAGCTCCCTTAATGTCATAAACGGAGGACAACTCGCTCTTGTTGCAAAATTCAAAAGCGTTTATTAACAAGTAATTCAAAACAGCAACAAGAGCAAAAGAAAAGGCTTTAGAAAACAATAGTAATGGAAAATGAAAATCGCCCAGGAACACGGTGATAAAACACCAGGGCAACCGCACGGCTACCCCAAAACAGGGAACAATGCAGTGCCGAGGGGAGACTCAGCTAATCCGAGACTCCAACAAAAGATTATAAAATTCTCTGAGAGATGAGAGGCCAGGCTCCTCAGCACTGGGCTTCCCAACTAGTTGGTATGGGGGAAAGCAGGCTCCTGCCCTGCGCAGGGCCGTTTATGCGGTGGTGGCTCCTCCCCTGACCGCCCCTGTCTGGCCCCCATGGTCCCGATGGATTGGTGGATTTATCCGGTGATGTAATCCTTTCCCGCCAATAGGCTCGTGTTCCTAGGGGGAGATGAAGCGATGATGTTATCCTCGGTTCAAGGGCGGGAAAGTCCCTCATTAGTATTCTGGGTTGCCATGGAGCCCAGTTACCAGGGTGGCAGTGAGGAGCTATTTTTGGAAACTGTCAGTTACGAAGCCTGGCTGAGCTAGCCTAAACCTGGAATTTACATAACTTATATATAACTTATATTTTAGTAAAACATAGGTTATACTTAATACATTAAACTGTAGGATTTCAAAAATTTTCCTATAACTTGGAGAACAATCAAAAGTCTTTTAAAAATAGGAAAATAGCCACTCTGTAGGGGTGCTCGGGGTCAGCTTGTGCTCTTTGGAGTGGCTTTAACAATTAGTATTTAAGTATAAACAATATTTCTTAACAGTGTTTAAGTATAAACAACGACAATTAACAACAACAATTATACAACTAGTTGGGGCTCACAGATGAACAATTAGTGATGCAAAAGGCCAATCTCAATTCGTTATATATGACACTTAATCAAAACTCTTAAATGGTTTTTGAGTATGCTGTTTCGTTACAGAACAGTTGCTAAGCTGTGCAGTGCAAATGCATAGAAAGAGCACTTCTATCAGAGCTGTGGAGAAGAAGGGCCTCTGCATTTTGTCCTCTGTCTTTTAAAGCACCTCATCTTTACAGAGCCAGTGGAGAGAACCCATCAGCCAGGTTTTACCTGCAGTGGTAGAGACAGAAGCTTACTTTTTCCTAAATGAGTTCATGACCAAAAAATGGGCTTTTATGCTCTAGAGAGACTAATGTTTCAGGGCAGCCTATTTTCCAAGAGCCTCTGAAGATCTGAGCTATGTTCTAGGAGCCCTCTTTTTCCTGTCACCTCCCACCAATTCAGAAGGTCAAAGCTTTGCTTTCAGAGCCAGTGGTGTTCAAAAATCCCATTTTGCTCTACAGCTGCCTTGATTTCCCCCTGTCCAGAAACTGCTGATTGTTGACAGTTGAGGTAGTAGGCTGATAACGTGAACAGGAGTGGCTCTTCCTTTCAGAGACCTCGATTTACCCCACACACCTGAGAAGTGCATTCTGCATGCAATCAGTCCAGCAGCATCCCAGGCATCTCTTTTTGAATGCATGACCACATTTCAAAAAGAGCAAAAACTACTTGGCAGGCTTCCTCCCCTGATGATCCTGCTTGAAAAGCAGTTAAAGGTAAAGCAGTAGTGCACAAAGACCAAGAACAGCAGCTCCAGTTGCTCCAGATTTCCCCACGGAAAGAAGATATCACATCCAGGACTGAGAAAGTCCCTACCACTGGTATTACATCATCACTGGTATTCATGCATCCATCCATTCCTTCTATTTCACCTGACATTTCCTGACATCTCAGAGCTGAACAACATCTCCAGCCAGCTTCTCTTCTGGCCAGTCTGCTGCTGGGCAGAGTCTATCTGTCCAGACACCTCCTTGGAAACCCTCTTCATCTGCCTTCCTTGGCCTTGGAGGAAGGTGCTATGAGGAGGCAGCAGGCCTTTCCTTTCAACTCCCGCAGCTGAGAGAAGAACCCATGCCTTGGGTGTAAAGTCTGTTGTGGTGATCAGATGACCTGTGGTGCAAGAGACAGAGAGCGTTCTTAATAAGACAGTCTCTGGCGCCAAGGATGTATCAGTTATGATGAGAGAAAGAAGCCTCTCCCGGGATGCCTGCTTGGTTATGGTAATGTACCCCAGTCCTAACTCCCTGGCTGGCCTTGGTGTTAGCCACTCCCCTGTACTTAAGACCGACCTGTCACATGTTCGGGGTCATTTGCCTATGGAAACCTTCACGAGCTGTAGCAATAAACTGCTGTTTGTGGAACTCTATGCAAGGAGCCTTCTCAGCTCCTTGCCATCAGATTTATGTTACTGCAGTCATCCCTGTGCCTGTGCATTCATGCATATGAGCCCACAGAGCCAGAAGAGACTCAGTAACAGTTGGTGCCACACGTTGGGCACCATCTATTACTGTTTTGCCCTGGTTCTGTGGGGTCCCACGTGCTCCCTCAGATGCCTGGGCAAATTCAGTAATAAGTCTGTAGCAAAGAGCCGGGAAGGGTATTTGGTGTTGCGTTCATTCCGACAGGCGAGTTTATTCCATCCTCACAGTCAAAGGGTAGGCAGGCAAATACCGAATACAATGGCTAACGCAGGGTTTTTCCCGGGACCGGCGGAAGGCGGGATCAGGGAGCAGGGACCAATGGGAAAGCCCCGGAGAAGGGACGAGGGGCCAAGGCCAGCAGCCAACCGGGGAATTCAAACTGGACTAGATTAACTTAACAGAACCCTGCAACCTGGGAAAAGCCTCATGGTCACTTTAACATACAGGTACGTTCACTGGCCACCATAGTCTGTCTCTTGGGTTTAGTCTGTGAGAAAGAAACCTCTCCCGTGGAGCAGTCCACATGTCAAGTGGCACAAGAGCCAGTCCACCCTGAGAACTGCTCCCTCCTTTCTCCTTCAATATCTCTGCTCATTTTCAGTCCAGTGCTAAGGCAAAGTTTCCTGCCATGGGAAGTCACAGCCCAGCGTCCTATCTGCTTGAGACATTTGGTTGCTTCTTTACTTTGCAACACATTGTTGCAAAGTCCCTGGAGCCCAGGGAGCAAAGGCTGCCAAGGCACCTTTTCTGTTCTTCACACTGCTGTTACAAGGAAGCCCAGCACACACAGAGCTTTTCCTGGCTGGTTTCACAGCAGGAAGCAGTCAGGGGACAGTCTTAAAGCCACTTATGCTGGTATTGTAAAAGAGATGGCACTTTTCAGATTGCTGTTTTAGAGGTGAACAGAAAAGTAAAGCGAAATCCAGTCACACTGCTACCTGCTGCCCTGATAGGGAAGGACATCCAGTCTTTCTGGAAGTGTGATGAGAGGTAAAACAAAGGAGAAATTGCATCAAGAGTGAATTGGGCTACAAAGCACCAGTGTGAAGCGCTGACAGTCTCTGTTAGCACTACAGGAATATCACCAGCTTTGCAATATCATAATAGAAAAGTGGCAAAGAAAATACTTGACTGCAGCAGACCTCACTCTGCACCTGGCCTGGTGCCGGCCAAGTTGTTCTCAGACAGCCACAGCACTCCCACTTTGCTAAGCTGTCCTCACTGCTGCTCAGTTCTCCCTAGAGAACATTCCTTCCATGTACCATGGCAGCTTGATGTTAAACAACATTTGTAGCTCCACCTCTTACTTAGATTTTTAGCTCATGGAGACATCTCTTTCTCACCTGACAGCATAGCCCAGGCTATTTGCAGGCATGGAGAGGAAGGGGCTTTTTTATCAGTACCTATGAGCATAAGGGATGAGATTTTTCCACATACCATTAGTACTAGTTTGACTTTCTACTATTCCTTAAGCAGCCAAATTAGAAGGATAGCCATTTAAATTGAAAGTAGTGATTTTTGGCAGAGTATCTGCCTTGCCAGGTACATCACAAGATGATGGTGGGTAGCCTTTCCTGAGCAGTCAGCAGCTTTATGCTGACCATTTCTTTCAGCCTAGGTTTCCCCCTCAAGCAGCTTTCCAAGCTGGTGCTCTAAAACCCAAGCACGTAGTATGAGTGCAGCTGAGCAGACTGAAGCAATCAGCCAAACAAAAGGCAGAGAGGAAGGGGTGATTCTGCACCTTGTATAGCTGGAAGGCTGAGAGCCAGAGCCCGGCCTAACAACTCCCAGGGCACAGACAGCATGAAGGAACAAACCACGGTTTTGAGCTCCAGTCTTAGTGCTTGTTTACATGGCTTTGAGTGTCTTCTCATCTCCCCCATGTGAATTTTTCATCGTAGTTTGCTCCACCTACACAAGGCTGACCCACGAGTGCCAGATGAACTGCTCTACGGGCGTATGGGCTATCTCACTGCACTGATATTTGTGAACAAGCACTTTGGAGAGGAAAAGATCCCTCAAAGTCACATTCAGCAGGTACTGTGCCTTTTGCTGATTTGTTATCTGTCTCTTCCCATGCAACTCACCTTTGGGCAGGTAAAAATCAATGCTAGATGTAATGAACTCTGGCAATAAGGGAGAAATCATGGTATACCTGCTCTTCTTCCAAAGGGACAAAGCACCACATGTCCCCCACTTACCATGTAAATCCATTGGCAGTACTGGACTGGCATAAGTTTCATTCCACCCTCTGCTTGGGCAGAAAAACAAATCTCGTTCTGTGTCAGAATACTCACTGTGCTGTGTCCAAGACAGCAACGTTTCCTTCACCCACATTTGTTCCCATCAACAGGTCTGCGAAGCAGTTGTAGCCTCAGGAGAGAGCTTAGCCAAAAAGAGGAACTTCACAGCAAAGAGCCCACTCATGTATGAGTGGTACCAGGAGTACTATGTAGGAGCGGCCCATGGTTTGGCTGGGATTTACTACTATCTCATGCAGGTAAGAGACATGAGGGGAGAGGCCCTTAGCAGCTGTTTCACATTTCTTTGAACAAGGAACAGCATTTGAATTGGCTCTTGGTAATGCCAAACTGGGAAAGATACCTTGTTTGATGGGCTTACCCATGTGTTTATCATGCATTTCCAATTGTAAAGGTTTTCTTCAAATCTAAGATTGAATCTCTGACCTTGGAGATCTGTGGAGAAATGTGACCTGCATTAACCAGCAGTGTCACGTAACGGAGGCCTGTGGCTCAGCTGGGTCTGAGTTTACCCCTCGTATATAAAGTATTCACATTTGTTAGTATCTGCTGCCTGGCTCCCTGCATTTTCTGGGGTGGTTACTCGGAACAGCGTCAGATCATTAGAGTGAGAATCTCTGAGAGAAAAGCATGGTAAAGAAACTGGGCTCATAGTAGGAAAGTGGGAAGTGCCTTTGTATCCAAAGCAGAACCTGTTTCTAAATGTGAAAGAGGTAGGAGTTTGATAAAGGAACTGAGTTCTGCAGTGCTTGAAGCAGGCAGAGCAAGATAAGAGGCTGGGAGATGCAGTACCACTTTGCTTTGATGATTTCTCACTATTTTGCACAACTCACTGGAGTTCTGTCAATATTCCCTATTCTGGCTCTGAAAAAAACGAGGGTGATAATTCCCCTATGTGTGTCCCTTTGTGCATATATTTACAGTGCTTAAGCACTTAAAAAATAACAGCAATAAATAACATTGAATTTTTAAAGAGCACCCATGAGCAATGCAAATTATTTTGGTCTAGAAATAGTCTATAATTTTTTATTAGACATAACTCTCAGAGCAGGTGGAAAAGGAAGCCACCAGGTTTTGAGTATTTGAGCTTTCCTTCAGGACTGTCAAAGTTAAAGCCCATATGCAAGATCAGTAGAAGTCCTGTGAATATAACTCTCTTCTGTGACTCAGAGAGGAAGGGGTGGTTGGTGGTTTTTAAGTAGAAGATTTGGCAAGAGGAGGATGCAAGGTGGTTATTGCCCAGGAGCACAGAATAGGTGGCTAGGAGCAGGGGAGACAGCGATATGCTGTGAGCCCAAATTTGTACCAAGTCCCTGAGCTTGTTCCCAAATGGCTGTTTTAAATAATTTTAAGTGTAAGTCTCCCATAAAATACTGCATGGGCTTTATGCTTCTCTGCTATATGAAGTACAAGAAGCCTGGATCAGCCAAGCATGATGCTCAAAAAGCCTTGGGAGAAGCAAGCAAAATATGGAGAGGAGAACATCTTTTATCTCTAATGGTTTTACAGCACAAGTATTGATTTTTAATTTTCCACTTACCAGTCTGGCAACAATGTGATCCTTAGATGACAGTTCTCATTGTCATGGGAAATTAGAACTGCACAGATTTCATGTGGGGCAGTGTCATTGCCCCACGTGAAGAGAACACTGAAGCCACTCCCTTGCTTCTATCTGAGGTCAGCAGTGAAGTCAGCCTCTTGAAATTACCCAGCAACGTCTGTGAAGATACAGGATTGCAGTGTGCCAACTGGGCTGAGATGCTCTAGGTTCTAGGAATCATCCTTAATAATGATTTTAGACAGTTATCTCTTTACTTCAGATCTGGGTACCTGAAACTGTTCCTGCTCATCTTTAGGAAAAGCAGCAGCAAGCTCTCTTGCTTAGAGGACCAGATGACATGCTGGAGACAGTCTTTGTTTCTGGGATGCAAGGGCAGGACTGGAAATAAGTCTCTGCCAAAAGGCAGAGCAGCTAGGGGCTGAGTGGGTAATTGTGAAGTGTGAAAGCCTGAGTCAAAGAAGGAGCAAGAGGGAATGTAGCCATAGTTGACTTTGTTTTCACCTTTAGGGCAGACCATGGGTCTTTTAGGGGCAGACAAAATGGTAATTCTCTCTGATTTAAATGTTTTCTCTCTCTTAGCCTGGCTTTGGAGTGAGCCAAGTAAAGCTGCACAACACAGTCAAGCCCAGTGTGGACTATGTCTGCCAGCTCAAGTTTCCATCTGGGAATTACCCTCCATGTATTGGTGACACCAGAGACCTACTCATCCACTGGTGCCATGGAGCACCAGGTGTAATCTACATGCTTGTCCAGGCGTACAAGGTACCAGAAACCTTGCAAAGACCCTTTAGAGACCCTTAAATGTGAAACTTCCTCTGGAGAAGATGCTGGGACACCCCGCTTGCCTGGAAGTAGGATGGCTTGTTACAGTGAAATCACCCCACTGGAACCACTGACTGATACGGAAATTAGTCTTTTAAAAAAAAGTTTCTGAAAATATCCATCAGATTTGTGGGCTGCCCTGTTGCAGGTGATGGATGGTGACAATTAGTTGTGTGTGAAGTAATGGTCTTACATCCCCACTCATGATGTCAAAAATATCCTCCTTAAAAGAACACAACAAAGTCACTTCAGCAGGAGACCCAAGCCTCTGCATCCCACAGGGATGCTCTTTGTTTGGAGGACATTGCCTCAGCAAGGACGACTGTTTCTTGTCTCTACAGGTCTTTGGGGAGCAGCAGTACCTGAATGACGCCCTGCAGTGTGTGGAAGTGATCTGGCAGCACGGGTTACTGAAGAAAGGCTACGGGCTATGCCATGGGACAGCTGGCAATGCTTATGCCTTCCTGGCACTGTACAACCTCACTCAGAACATGAAATACCTCTACAGGGCCTGCAAGGTAAGAGCTTGTGTGGGGCAGTAGGGAGGCTTATTCACTTCTGCCTTCTACATCACTGCCTTGGCCTTTGAAACACAATTTCTAGTGGGGCAGACAGGCAGCTAGATATGACCATCTGCACCAGAGTAGTCCTTCAGCAGTGCAGTCACTGTCTGACAGCCTGTACCGAAGGGATTTCCCTTAGAAGCCTTGCTCTGCAAGGGGTAACATGAGGGCAAGGGATAGTATTTTCTTCTCAAGGCTTGCCTTTAACCAAATTTGAACATTTTTTGTACCTCTTTTCTCAGTTTGCAGAGTGGTGTTTAAGCTATGGCCAGCATGGATGCCGGACTCCAGACACGCCATTCTCTCTTTTTGAAGGTAATCTCAGTCTCTATAGCCTTGTGTTTTGCTCCTGGATCTAAGCTGGTCCAGCACCAAGGAAAACCAAATACACATTCCACTGGAGTCTTTGCAAAACTCAGTGTAGAGGATGGAAAGGAAACTACTAACTGGATTTTTTTACCCTTTCCCAGAAGCAGTCTCCCCGTAGCACAGGCTAATGTCTTAGCTGGAGCATCTTGTCCTTTTAGGCCTCCCACACAGATTTTGCATAGAGATCTCAAGGGGAATTCTTTCATGGCTACAGGCCTCCTTTTGGTTCTTTGTAGCTTGGCTTCTCAGACAGTCTCTTTTCTGTACATTTTTAAGGATTGAAATCCTTCATGAGTGTTCCAGTTTGATTCTAAAGGTGAGGAACAAATGGGCCTGCTTTTATGGACTTGTTGGCTCCTATGGCACTTTGTGCCTCCTGCCAGCGGCTCCCCCAAATCCGCCATCAGCGGGTATGGCTGAAGGAGCTAACCTAAATTTCCCCAAGCTGTTGCAGGCCAAGAGACAACAGCAGTTCCATCAGTTAGGACCTTGGGCAGCAATGTCGCAAGGACCAGAGTTTGACAAAGCTGCCCAGTGTTGAACTTGTGGATTGGTAAAGCAGAAGGGAGGGAGCTGGAGTGGGGAAAAGACCCATCGTGTTTTCCCAAGTGCTTTTCAACATTTAACTTCAAAATGCTTTTCCCCACTGAAGTATCAAAGTTGCTTGGGAAACCTGGGCTCAGAAAATTATGTAGGACCTTTTCTTCTGTCTTCATAATTCATTCACCCCCTGGATAACTGAGAAAAACAGTGCCCAAAGGGAATTTCTCTGAAGCACAGTGTTTTTTTCATCCTCAGGAATGGCTGGAACAATTTACTTTCTTGCTGACCTGCTGGTGCCTGCCAAGGCCAAGTTCCCTGCATTTGAACTCTAAATCTGAATCCTGCTTGGCAGTTTGCTGCCTGTATCCTTCCGCATTTGGAAAGACAGTTCAAGGCTGCTTTGTCCTTTTTCCAAACTAATCACTGTTCACCTAACTGAACATAAATCCATCCTCCTGAGCGCATGCTGAGTTCTCTAACATTTCTAGTTGTCTCATTACATTGTTTCAATTTAAAAGACAGAATGCAGATTTTGCTGGTGTCCTTTAAAAATGCAGGGCTGCAGGCGGGAGCAGGGAGAACTGTACAGAATTTTGTTGACTCCAGAGTTTTGCTATTTCCTGTATCCCATTTCCTGGGAAGAAGTTTTCTATTGAATGTAACCTGGGCTATTTAACTTCTTTTTGTGCTAACAAATAGTTGCAGGAATTTAGCTGCCTTTTGAAAACAACAGATGGAAAACTGAGACTACTGTCCTGGAAGTTGTTTTCAAGTGTTTTCTTTGTGAGCACCCAGAGAGCAGATGGTTCAGTATCTGGGCTGTGCCACATGAAGCGAATGTGATGGACTGTGGAGTCTTAAATATATTTTTAATACCTTATTGCAGCTGGCAGAGCTGGAACTGACATGCCAAAGACTTGTCCTGAGTTTGCACCTATCTGCTCTAAAGGCAAAGGCTATGTATAGCTCTTCTGTGCATTTGTTCCAGTGACAGACAAGTAATCCACTGCCATCTTGCATTAAACCTTGCTAGTCCATTGGTCATCCAATGGCAAACTCCCGTCCAAAAGTGAGCTAAGCATGCTTGCCTTTTCGTGGTCTCTTCTGGTTAGCTTTGAGAGTTTATTTTGCAGTCTTTATTTAAATTTCTGTATTAGGTGGGGCCAGGTGCCCACCAGGAGCAACAAGGGTAAAGAAATGTATGCCACTGAGTTCTGTCAATGTTTAACCTATTAGCTGTATAGATGTTATTTACATGTTTTCTTTTATAAGCTTTCCCAAACCTGGATAATTTGAATTACTTGTTTGCCATGCTACTGCTTGTTGTAGTTCGATTTGCAACCACACATCTACGCAGCTGGAAAATCTGCACTAGGTTAACTGGCTTTGATGTGTCAGGCAGATCAGGTACTTGCAGGGGGTAAATCTGCTTTTCCATCGCTAGCTGATGCTGCACCAATTTGCAGAAATTTGGGACGTGTAAACCACTGTAAACCACTTTCTTAGCGCTAAAGAAGCACATGAGCTAAGCACTGAGCTCAGGGAAGTTTACAGATGCAGCTACACAGCTTTGTGCTGTTTGAGGGTAGCTCCTCAGCCTGCACCAATGTGGCCATGGGTTTTGATCTTTCAAGAGCTGAGCTGCTGAGTGCCTCATGCCCCATAAGAGCAGGGGAGAAGTAGCAGGGCAGCACAGCCACACCCCTGGACCAGCAATGGCGAAGCAGGACCAGCAAACCTGGCACGGTTACACTCACACATGCCTGAACACAGGGCAGCTGAGCCCCAGTGGCATAGGCAGCCCCTTGAGAACCTCCTGGATAGGCAGAGAGTAGAAACCAGCCCTGGAAGGCTGGCTTGTTTCCTCAGAGCCCACGCTTCATCTGCCCTAATAGGTTTCTGAAAGTCCATCCAAAGGCAGCCTGAATTGCAGGAAAGCTCATCTCCTGGGCATCCCTGTCAGAAGCCTCAGGCTCATGTGGAATCAGCAGCAGGCATCCGCTATCATTCACAGGACTTAAGCAGCACAGGGGAAGCAGAGAGGACTTGCCTAATCAAACAGTACTTTAAGTTACCTCCCAGCTTGGCCAGCGTGATGGCAGTGCAGGGACACTGCTCTGAGCCTGGGTTTCTCCTGGGCACCACTTCTGTAAAAGAAGATGCTTTATGCAGCCTGGGTCATGGTGGCATGAGAGCATAATATCCCAGGGTTTGTACATTGATCAGGGGAGCATCAGGGCCATGTGTACAACTGCTGTGTGGAGCACTTTCTAATAAAAATGCTGAAACAACCAAACTTTGGGTTATTTCTACCCCTTGCTTTATGACCAGGATTCCTGTCTGAAGAGATCAACGTACACCACAACAGCTGTGCTGGCAGCTCCTGGAGGCTCAATGGCCTTCCACCTACACTGAGTGTTAAGAGTATTTCACAGTTTTCCCTCATCTCCAATCCATCAAGGCCAGTCCTGAGCTTTCCCTTGCAGGCTATGCTTTCATCCCAGGGCATCCTTTTGCGCTGCTGTCTCCATCCAAGGCTGCATCCTCCCTCTGTGGCTTCCATTGGAGACCACAGTCCTTCAGGTTACTGTTAATTGCACCAAAATACACCTGTGTGCAGTGCTGACCACCAAAAGGAAGAGGTGGATCCTCCCAGGAAAGTACTCCTGCTTAATGAAAGGAGGAACAGGGCACCTTGGGGAGGCTGTGACTGTCCAGCAGCAGAGGCTCGAAGACCAAGCTGTCAGGAGTGGTACGGATAAAGATGATCCTGCCCTCCAGCAGAAGCATATATTAAGTTGGTTGAGGTCCTACACAACCTGGTTTTCCATAGTTTCTATTAAGGTTTGTGATAAAGGTCTTGAGGAAGGGGGTCCAGCAACGAGGATGCAAAAGCAGCATAGTGCAGTTTCTCTGCTTACCCTTTCTTTCTCATACAGGGGTTTGGTGTGGTGTTGCCCACTTCTTCCCATCTTTGTGCCATGGGGAGGGAGCAGGACCAAGACAAGGTTTGAAAACACAACTGCACCTGTTTCAAAAAGTCGCCTGAGAGGGACTTTATCAGAAGTGTAGCTATTTGACACTTTGTGATGGTTGTGTTTGTCCATGGCGGTGGTTTGTTTAAAAAACAGAAATAAAAAAATATAACCTATATTCCCAAGAAACAAGTAAAAAACACATTTTGAATGCTTTACCATCTGGCTCAGTTTATGTTCACCTCTTGTATATACTAGTGTGATCAGGAAGATGGAAAACATCCCGAATGCTGTTAACCAAATGCCATCTGTAGGTGTGCATGTCCCCTGAGAGCCTGACGTGGTTTCAGCTCTCAGGAGCTGACAGCAGCCTCAGTTATCAAAGAGGTGACATAGAGATAGCGCAAGAGAACAGATAGTGCTGTTTCTTCCTAAAGTACTTCATTTCTCATTCCTACATACTAACTTTTCAAATGCCCACTAACAGTGATTAATACTGACACTAAATCCATGGCTAACGTTATTTAAAGTTTTTGCCAAAAAGTCTTGCCATGAGCTGTCCTCAGCCCCTGTAGCCTTTGCAGTCAGACACACTGAGCTGATAAATCCATTCATGAACTACTAATGTAGTGATGTGATGCACACTGGTTTCCCTTTGAAACCACTTTGGAGTAGGCTGCTGGGTTGTGGCATGACAGATGCTTTCCTAGAGTTAATAGGGAAAAAGCACAGCAGAAGAGATCTCAGCCTCCACAAACCCCAGATCATTCCCCTGCCCCAGAACAGACACTGTTTCCATCTGACAGGCTTGGAGCTGAGCCAAGTAGAGAATAAGGGTGGCACATCCCACATGCAGTATCTGGGAGAAGCAACCAATGGGGCCCCAAACCTGCTGGCTTACACAAGCTATCCAGCCAGACCTCACTGCACCACTGTCTCACCTTTCCATCTTCCCCTATTTTATTTTGTCCGTGTTTTTGCACCCAACTGTAATAGCTTGGCCAAATCTGAGTGAGGTTTTCTGATGACAACACCCAAGGGAATGTGGCTGGGTTCAAGAACACAAGTCCTGCTCCAGGCCAGCTCCCAGCACATACAGTTAATTCATAGCAAGAGTTTTGTTAGGTTTTTTTTCGTTATGGTTTTTTGGTTTGTTTTTGTTTTTGGTTTTTTTTTTTTTTTTTGCATTGGTAAGAATAACGCAGGTTCCTCACGTGTTCCTGCCCAGAATGTCTGAGTCCTTTGGCCAAAGCATCCCCTGCATTCCTTTAGCTGCACCCAGGAAAGAAACCTGAAGGCCAATACTCAGACCGGGAAATTTAAGCCCCCAGAGTTACAACTTGCATGTTATTAGTGCCTGAAGACAAACTCCAACAGAGCAGGAGGCAGCAGATCAGCTCAAAACAAGCACCCGAGGAAACAGGCTGGACCCCAGCCAGGCTCACCCCAGCAGGGTTGCTAGCTTGGGGACCCCTCACAGAAGGGTGTTGGTGGCCCCAGCAGGTGGCAGTGCAGCCTGTCAGCAGCAGCTACCCTGTCGCTTCAAGCACATTCCCGCACTCCTCAGTTGCTAAATCCTACCTCGGGATCGCTTGGGTTCAGCTCCTGGGAAAGTCACTCAAACCAAAAAAGCCCACACGAGTGAGGTTGTATTTGTGTACTGTGTGGGATGGCAGACGTGAGAATCATAGAAGCCCTTCCAAAATGCATGACCTCTGAGTCATGTACACCCCTGGGAAAAAAAATATAAATAAATAAATAAATTTAAAAAAAAAATCTTTCCCAGTCCTGCCTGAAGCCCCACCCAAGCTCCCCATAGGGGAGGACAACTCATGCTCCTTAGGCGGGTTATCAAGGAAATGCTCCACATACTGGGTGAAAATACTTTTATCTACCCACGTCGGCTTTACAGACATTGCACAAGCCCTGCCACAAATCACTCCCAATGTGCAGGAAATAGTCAAATACTCCCTTTTGCACAGGTTGCCCTTGGCTCTTTGAAGTCTCCTGCACCAAACATGCCTCCCCCTAGAATGCCATGGGGATTGGGTACATCCCAAAATGGCAAGAGTATCAAGAAAATCCAACTGGGCACATGTGTAAGGGTACCAAGGCTCACCACTGAGGTATTTCTCAAGGGAAAAACCCAGCCTAGTAGCACTGAAATGGCTCCTGTAGGTGGGCTTGCAGTGCTCTCTCTCTCGCCAGCAGGGCTAGAGCAACCTTGGTCTCTCTCACGTGCTGATTGCCTTGCGAATTTCCAGGCAACTCCCTGCTTTGGCCATGCATGAGGAGAGAGAAGCACAGGGCAACGAGTTGGGCCTCAAGAAGTGGGGGGATCTCAGGCCATGTGCTGTTTCAGGTTTTCAGGGGGAACTCTGTGCGCAGCAGGGGTGCAGTGTTACCATGCAAACTCACTCTTAATGCAGCAGGAAGCAGATAAGCCCAGGCCAACATAGACTTAAACCCCCAAATTCAGTGTCACAGCTGGTGTAAATGGATACTGCAGCATCTCCATAGCTGTGCCTCTCAACTTACCAAGCATGGTTCAATAACCTTGGCAAAAGGTATTTTTTACCTTTATGTGGGCCAGTTCTGGAGCTGCATGGACTTAAGCTGATTGAGGGCAGTTTAGGATCCAGCCCCTCTGCAACAGCTGAACATAAGAGTCAGGGGGAATTACTTAACTTTGAACAGTTGGTCAAATTTGAGGTGTAGCTAATAAGCTTGTTTGTGCCTGACCTTAAGAGCAAGTCTTGGTTGGGTCATAGCAATATCTGACAGGTAGATTTTTGTTGTTTCATTTTTCTTTTTCAATTTGTTTGGGTTTGAGTTGTTTGTTTGTTTGTTTGGGGTTTTTTTGAAAGAACAAGCAAATTCTTTCAAGACTGAGGATGCCACTCATCAAACATCCCCTTACCATGAACTGGAAACAGATACACCACCACTCTCACTTTAGGACAAATTTATTTACATTCCTCCTACACTCCCTGTCTTTGCCAAAGATTACAAAATATCACAACATACCAGCTGGGCTTCCCAGCTCTGGAGCAAGGATCAGGGATGTTGCTACTGCGGAAGTGACATTGCTTGGCTTGGGTGATGCTCTGCAAGCCTATAAAGGCTGCTGGCACTACTGCAAACATGGTATCTGGAGTCTGGGGGTGAGCATTGCCCTTCACCCTTTTGCCACTCCACTGGCACAATTAACCTTTCAAAGCAGAGGATGAGCATGAAGATCTCTGCCTCCTGGGCAGGTGCAATGCACGGCTGTTCTGAGACCCAGAGAGGACCAGCATATCTCTGAATCCTGCAGGAATTTTCCTGTGTCAGCATCAAACCCACTCCCTCAAAAATTGTTGGGGAAAAGCAGAACCTAACAATTCTCAGTGTAGCTGCTGATTCAAGACAGTCTGCTATTGCCTCACCCACAAAGTTTTGTATTCCCAAGTGTTCCCCAAGCTAGCTTTCACCCTTAGCATGGTGGTCCCTGCCACTTCATTCTGCAGCAGACGCTTCTGTTTTACCTCTCTCCCTACCTCAGTCACCCACTTGTTTCTCTCTCCATGCTGCCACTTTTGGGGTAGAAGGGTGGTAGCTTTTACTTTGGATCGTTTCACAAATCCAGTTTACAGGAGCACAGCAAGGAGAAGGCAAAATGCAGTCTAAGGGGGAAGGCAAAACCAGCTTATCACAAGGAAACCTGAACCCTCCTTCAGTTCTCGGGACTTCCAGGAGGAAGTTCAGGACCTCCCAAGAACAACCCTATTCCCGTATTTGGACATTCTGGATGCTAAGAGTGCCAGCAGAAAGGAAAGGAGAGAATTAAGTTCTTTTTCATGTATCCCTCAACTTCAGAGGCACAAAAGCCATTTGGTTTTGCCACCCTCTTTTCTGTACAGGACAACTTGCAGCCACCCTTCACTCTCAGATGCCCTGCAACACCTTCACTTACCCCAGAGGGTGAAAGATGACAAATTTGGCCAAAAAAGTACAATAGATCCTCTAATGACTGGCCACTGTTGAAGCCTGCGTCAAGCAAGACAGAAATGGAGAAGGCACAGAGGCAGCACTAAAACCAACTCATAAGCCTTAAGAAGGGGAAACGAGCAGGACTGTAAGGAGCCATCTACTCCTTGTCTGTGACATCTACTCCATCTACTCATGGCCAGGGAATTTCTTGCTAGCAGGACACGTGTCAGGTAGCCCTTGTGAAAAGCTCATTTTGCAGCAGTTGCAATTTGCTGCAGCATTTGCAGCATTTGCAGGTGGTAATCTAATCCACTGGTAGTATTTTGCTTTCCATAAACTCCACTGGAGCCAGGCCCATAAATAGTTACACTGTAGTATAGAGCTGCATACAAGGGAACAGCAAATGTTCCACATAACGGCTGCTGGCCTTTATGAGACTGAGGAGTCGATCATATTTCCACCATTTTACCAAGTTTTATTATAGATCCCCCTCTTTAAGAATACCCCTAAGTAGTGAGGGGGAAACCACAGTGGTGCCAAACAGCTTCCTCACAGGGGACACACAAAGCACCCCTTAATTGCAGGGGTTTCCCCTATCCCCAGAAGACTTTTGGAATGGTTTTCTCTGCAATGAGGTGTTCCACCTCCATCCTGACACTCCCAGTAGTGGACAGGAAGGGATTGATCAGATTTTTATGAGCGGCTGAAAAAATAGAGACACACCTCCAGAAATAAACTTTAGGACACTCCAAGAAAATCACTATAAAATACAAACTTTGGATGGAAGTGTATTCAGGGATACCCTCGATGAGAATTCATAGCTCATTTATCACCATGGGAAAGAGGACAAACCCCACCTGAGTGACAGCTACAGCAGGTGGCAGTTAGGTGACAGCCACACCCAGATACAGCACAGCAATTCCCAGAATCGTGGTCACCATCCCTTTAGACTGCAGTGCTTAGTATTTGCAAGCCTGAAAAATTCATCTGCAAGAAGCTGGGCTCCAGACCAGGAGTGGTAAGTTGCCAGTGGAAGCATTTGGGAACCCCTGGTGGTTCATCATCACAGGGGATAAACTCCAAGGTGTTTATACCCCCCAAGGCTGGGAAATATCTCGATCCAGCAGGGCTGACCCCATGCTTTACAAGCATATGGAGAAGACAGTCTGATGCAGGGATCCCAAATGAGTACACATGAATCTGCGGTTTGGGAGCACACAGACCCTTTTTAAAACAGAAAAATCATCTTTCAACATCTTCCCTTCTCTTTCATTATATTCACAATACCAGTAGGCCCAATTCCCTGGTTTTCAGCAGCAGTAATCTCATTGGTTTATTCCAATAATCACTCAGCCTTCCACTGAACAGTCTATGCATTCAAGTGTGGAATTACTACCTTGTAAACCCCAGGAGAATTATATTAGCACTTACTCCCTATACCCCAAATTTGGGACAGGTGGTGTCAGCAAGGGGGAAATAGACTTCCTCTGTAATAACAGAAATATGGTCTGACATCCTTTCCTTGATTTTCCAGCTTTAAATAGGATAGATGTTTTACTGCAAGAGGGCCTGATTTGGGACTCTTCCCAGCTGCAATTTTCACAAAACCTATAAGGAAGGCAGTCACCTTCCTACAAATTTCTCTCCTTCTTTCTAATTTTGCTGGAATTAAAGTAAAAATAAATAAATAAATAAAATATATCACTGAGAGAATACAAAAATATGAACAAGCAAGGCAAATACTAGAGCCTCACCTTCTTAGGAAACCAGGCCGAGAAGAGTGAATCACATTACTCAGAGTATGGAGGTTGCAGTCAAAGTATTCAGTTAGACAATGGATTAGATATACCTGAACAAAACTCTTTAATGATCCACATGCAGCTTGGATCCTCCTTAGGTAAATGACGGATAAATTCCCCATTGAATTGCACCATTTGGAAAAAAGAAAACCCTACTCCATTACTAGCCTCAACACATTTTCAATTGTAAACAGTTCATGCTCTGTCCATGCAGAGCTGAGTCCTTTAATAAGTTCAGCTGATGGAAGTTTCACGTGCCATCCTGCCACCAATTCTGGTCTGAGAGGAAGGCCACCAAATCCCAGGATGGTTTGGGTTGGAAGGGACCTTAAAGCTTATATTGTTCCAGCCTCCTGCCATGGGCAGGAACACCTTCACTATACCAGGTTGCTCGAAAGCCCCATCCAGACACATCATTTCCAGATGTGCTCCCACTGTCTCCTCTGTCCAATCGGCTCAGGACAGTACCCCCACACCACTTTTGAAGGCAGCTTTGAGAACTTCACTAGGAATTAGGAGAAAGCTTCCATCCACAGTGGCTGGAGGTCTAACCCACTGAAAGTTAGACTCAAGCTTATAACATCTCTACATAACACTGACAATTCTCAAAACATCGTCATTTTATCAAAAGGAAAGAAACTTAGAGAACAGGTCTGGAGGTGGTTAGAAAGGTGCCCAGATGAGACAGCGCTGCCTTGGACTCAGCAGGCAAGTCTCCTTCCTCTGTCTGCAAATGAGCAGAAAAGCCAAGCTGAGGCTGTTCCAACGAGCCATTTGGCTGCTCTCTGCTATGGTTTTCTCTCACTTCCTTTGCTCATTTTCCAGCATCTCTGATGCAGAGTTTCTCATTATTTCTTGTCATGGCACATCACAGAGGACCCCAGTTAGAGCTTGAAATCGGACAATGCTTCTTCTGCACTTGTCACACTGCAAAGAGTAACATTTTTACTGCACTTAGAAAATGCTCAAAAGCTACTGAGGAAGAAATCAGTACCTGAAACTCCAAATACACAAATATAGAACAAAGCAATGCAAAATTAATACTACGGCTCCAATATTATGCCCTTCTGCGTCTTGTGAAAGAGAGTCTGGGAAATGAAAAGTCTTTACAGAAGCACTTCATTTCCCAGATGAAGAAATATGTGAATAATTTCTCATCTGATTAACCCATTACCATCATGCTCTGCTGTTGATTATTCCCTGTACTTCAGAGTCAGGAAAGTACTGCCATGGCAAGAAGATGAGCTCTGGCTGGGTTCACAGTGATCAGGAAGAAGGTAGCCTCCCATGTCTCAGATAGCTGCTAGCCCTTTAGCCATTGGCAGAATTCTCATCTCCTTGCCTCTGGCCAGGCCTGCCAGTGCAGCTAGAGGGGGAAAGTTGGGCAGAAAACCTCACTGCTCCCAGCCAGCAATGCCCAGCCCTGGAAGCTTGCAGATGTGCTGTGTGAAAGTAGGCCACAGGGAACTAGGCTGAGTATTTGTTTGGATGTCCTTTGCGCACATGCAAGGCCATGCTGTATGAACCCAAGGAATGCATGGCCCACCAGCATAGAAACTGTCACTAGCTCCTTAAAAGGGCCATGAAAGTTTGAGATGCTTTACTTAACTGCTGCAGAGGTCATTCGCCTTTGTGAATACTGAGTTACAATTAAGGGTACCACAAAGATTGGCCAAGACTCTCAGAGCGCTGCTAAAAACAGCAAGGATCTCTTGGCTATCTGTTCTACAGCAGGCCAGGCACCCCAAGAGCCCCATAGCTGTTGGGCACATTTTCTTCAGCTCCAGCTAAACCACTGGACACAACCTTTAGATATGACACAGGGCTAGAAACCTTTCATGGGCACAAATTTAGGGCTAGAAGAAAAGACAACGGACAAAAATCCAACTGGCAGTTTGCAATGGCCATAGAAAGGTGAAAAGCACCATCCTTCAGCTGGGACTAAATGCATTAAGAAAAAAAACAGGTATACTAGAAGACTTTTCAAACCCTGGAACCGGGAACTGGAAAATAAACTGAACTGTGATCTTCTTAAAGTGAACTGGAAGTAATGAAATTCCCCATATGCTTTCCAGGGGGGTCGAGCATCTTCTTTTGTCTCATGGGATGGGGATTCAGGTCCCATGATCTGGCCACTGTGCAGACTTGAATTGCCTCCAAAACTCAGAACAGAAAATGTTGTGCCAAACCCTTGTTTAACTGTTCCCATCAATTCAACATCCCAGTATTTGCAGATGATACCATTTCAAGGTACAAGGTACCAAAATTCTGTGTTTACACATTTTCCTAGCTCTCCCTATGCCTTGAACCCACTTACCAGACTGCCTGCCTGTATTTGTGTCTGCTTGTGTCCTCCTCTTACCACTGTTTCCCATTAGGATCTTTTCCTCTTTAGTTTAAATCCTAATCATGCAACACACAATGTACAGCATAATACTTGTTTTTGTGCTTCCAGAGACATCATTAGAAACAGACTTAGCCATCATTTGCTCTTTAGAAATCCATCTGATTTCCAAATCCAACTGATTTCCAAAATGAAGTGAGTTGAGACACCTTGATTTGGAGGATGTTCAGCTCAAAAATCTGTGACAGGAGGCCACAGGGTGGTTTGTTTTGTTTTTAAGAGGAGAGTGTGCATCATTTTCTGAAAACCCAAGACTAAGTCTCTCAAAATCACTTGTGACTGCTGAAATCCTTGTCCAATAAATAACCATTACCATCCTCATTACTGAGCGAAGGCTGACAGGGAAAGCAGGTTTGCACCAGAGGGAAAAGAAACCCTCAGTGGCTGAAGCTGCCAAGAACACATTCCTCCTGGCAGATGTCATCTTCTCCCAGGAGCTGCCGCTGCCACTTTCTACTGGAATATTTTCTTCAGCTGTTTAATCCCTCTGCAGCAAACACACTGCTCCTCTCCCCCAGCAGCAGACAGACCACAAGAGCAAGAGTTCACAACTGTGCTGTGTCTTCTGGTTTCTCCTTCCTTTTGAAAGTACGGGACTGTGGGACTTGTCAAGTTAATTAGGAATTGGGGAATGTCAGTTTTGAACTCTACTGTGAAGCAAACAGATCTGCTAAATGACATGCACTGGGAGTGGGGGCAAGGTGCTTTTAGCATTCACCACCCTCAGACAGAGAAGCAAACATGCTACCCAGGATTATCAGCGTACTTGTATTAAGTGTTAAAACCCACAGCAGACAGAGTTGATTATGGTTTTTTAATAACTGCTAAAATTATAAAAACTCTAGACAATATCTTTGTAGAAATTGCACCTTTGAAAAGGATAGATAAAAAATTCTGCCTCCATAATGGCAACAAAATGGGAGCTGCAAGAAGGTTAAAAAACAGAAAAGAAAAAATCAGAAAAGAAAAAGAAAAACGAGATGCAAAGAGAAAATGGCAGAGACTACAGTGGTGCTGTGAAGAAACATAAGCTCCATCTAATTTTGCAAGAGACTGAGAGTCTCAATTCCTTTCAGATCATAAAAACCACAAATGGGAGACAGGTATCTCCAACAGCAGCAGGCACAAATGTGATACTCCAACTTCACACCTCTCAGGCTGGTTATTATGACATTATTAAATGTAGAACAACCCACCACTCCAAGGTACCCTTATAAAGGCTGTGCTAAACTGACATTCAACTCAAGAAGGAAAAGAGAGGCACTGGCAGGAGGCTGCTAACACTACATTACTTCCCATCCTTTCGAAGACACATCCAACAAGGGAAAGGTTAGATAGCCACAGCCACATTCCTTGCCATATGCCTTGATTCTCATATCCCCCAATAATCGCAAGATGATTTTACTGTAAATAGAAACCTGCACACTCATTGCAGGGAACAGCATTGAAACTAGGAGATGGTATCCTTTTAAAACTGCTATACAAATACTAAGTCCCCAAAAGCTTGCAATTTAAATCTAAGCAATTTCGTTTGTTCCTGCCAACTCACTTAAACACAATAAGAATTAATAAAAGAACTTCATCAGTCGTTACCTGTATGTAACATTCACAAGGACAAATCAAAAATGAACACACATGAAACGATTTCACAATTCTGAAGGGGATGCACTGGCTTCTGTTCACTGCAGCACAACTAATTTAAAGAAGTCATGACATTGGGTTTTGTTAGACAACTCTTGCATGGCAGCACAACCTTTCAGGACCCAATCTCCCAGCTATTTTAGAGCCCCCAAAACTACGGAAGTGAAGCTGCCATCCACTGTACTTCCCACTGTGACTTAAACTGTCTTTGCTATAAACAATCACCCAAATCAGCTTTGGCACTTAGAGTCCAGCTGCACTTACTGTTCCCACTTCTAGGATCCAATATTTCTCAAGCAGAAAGGTAGAAATAACCTTCTAAGCAAAGTGTTAAAAAACCTGCACATACACTCATAGCAACCCATAGCCAGCTGTTGCAGTTCTATCAGTTTAATGGAGTTGCTTGGGATGATGAGTTTGGGGAAAAGTGTTCTATAACAATAACAGGCATTTTTGAACTACCTTTGGAAGTAACAGTCTTCTAAAATATGTCATCAGCCTCTTGCTGGCAGCTCTGAAGCATCTCATATTGCAAACTTCTGACTCTGACAGAAGTTTAACAAGCAGAAGACAAGCTCTCAGGGCTAGCTATTCGAACAGAAGGGGCTGAAATATAAGCCTTGCTTATATTGCACTCTAAGAGACCACTAAACACCTGATTACAAGTGTCTTATATGAAGTTGCAGTTTTAGAAATAATAATTGCAAGGGCTTCAGGCAGAGGCACAGGCAGCTTGCACTGGCTGCCAAACTCCAGGCACAAACAAAGCTTTTGTAGGGTGTTCAAGGTGTTCACTCACTCCCTACAGCCAGAGACCCTCCCAGGGGGTCCTTCCTTCATCCCTTGTGTTTTGACATCTTGCCGAATCCCACAGGATTTCCACCTCCTGTATCCAGCAGTACCTTCTGCAAGAGTAACTGTGTATTTTCTAACAACCTCTGATCTCATAGGTCACGCAAGATGCAAAGTGAAATTCTTGAGCATCACCATGTCACTTGCCTCCCTACAGCTAAATTAGGAGTGCAGCAGCAGCAGTCTATTTAGAGCCAGCATAGATTCTTGACAGACCCTGAAGGAGAGACATTTCTTACATCTACATCACTGCTCCCCAAAAGGCAGGCTTGCACTGAGGAGCAGCTTCAATGGGAAGATTTTGCAGTCCTTCACCAAGTTTATTTTCACACACAGAGCAAACACACAAACATTAAGAGCACAGCACAGGTGGCCAAGCTCCATCACAGCTAGTTTTAAACAGCTTGGCCAGGTTTATCCATTGTAACGCTGTCTGCAGTGACCTTCCTGCCTCCTTGAAAAAAAGGAAGTTCACTGTGTGCTCTCTCACCTTGGACTGCAGCATGACTGGTTGCTGGGTCTCCCCTCTCCCAATTAAAAGCATTAAGAGACACACATTGTCATCTTGTGACATTTCTAAAAGGAGGCTCTTTACCCCTGAGTGGTTGGAGAAGTACAAGAAAACCCTGCCAGGCCGTGCCTGCAGCCTCCTTTGCCTGCTGGGTGGAAGACACCCCTCCAACCATGGGCTTGGTGCTGGGAATGAACATCCTGCTGGGATAGAAGGATACAATGCCACCAGAAAGCATCTGTTAATGGTACAGAAGAATATAAGTTCAGAGAGACCATTGAGTTGGGATGGCTGGGAGGCTGGACCAAAGGCACAACATCAATTATAGAGGGATGCCACAGCTGGGAGTGCCACAGGGAACACTGCCACCAGGCACAATAACCTCAAACTCCCAAACCTCCAGCCCAGACTGTCAGCTCCATCTTTCCATGTCAGTTCTCTGCATACAGGCACTTCTTATACAGGATGCTTAGAAACATTATCATAGTGATTCATGAGAAAAGAGGAGATCATCAAATGCTTAATGTTCATTTGTGTCCACTCAGACAACTGTGGCACAGATAAATTCTAGATATTTGTGGGGGCTCTATCAGGGCTTAATAAGCCTTGCCAATGCTACTTACATTCTTAAAACAGCTTTCTGAGATATGAATAATGTGATTGATCATATGATAATGTAGTTATGGCCACCTTTCCCCAAGACAATCATCTTCATGGATATGATTCGAAATGCACAAATATTATCTGAAACCTACACAGGTTTCATAAATCCAAAGTACTTACTGCTAAACATGGAAATAGCTGAAAAATTTTGGTTCCTACAGCTTCATTCTTGCTGGGCTGTCTCAAGGTTTGAATACAACTGAGCTACATACCACTTAAATTGTAACACAAGAGCAAGAATCATGCAGGTAATTCAAAAGCAGGGTGGTCCAGTGTATTAAACACATTTTGGAATATCTGGGCTTTTAGCAGTATTTGAGCAAATGCAGACTGTGTGCTGGGCAAAGACAGGATTCCAGTGACAAGGACAGAGAATATATAATTTCAGAGAATGACGCTCGTATCTCCAAACTCCATGTCTTGAAAGCTATCCATACCTCATTGAGAAGTTTTACTAATGACTGAAGAGAAAAAGAGGTCTAGATTGTGATAGCGCCAGATTTCCTAAAAATAAATATGACCATTGAGTTTTGTTAGATTTCAAACCCATTTGATCCCTAACAGAAATCAGCATAACTTAAACCACATCACATTAAGCCAGTTAGTCCTTTGGTTCCTGGTCTGACTCAAGACCTGGAGGACTTTGTGTCAAAAGTGAGAGGGAGAAGAAAAAAAGTGAAAGAAAAGAGGCTGATGCCCCGTAAGTCATAATGATACCTTCCAGGCAGTGCAGCTATGTGAGGAGTCCTGGCCAGATACTGAGCTATCTTTCAATGCCCTTTCCAAGCCTGAAGTCACTCCATCTCCTAGTAGATTAAAAGAGGACCCAAGAAAGACAGATCATTCTAAATGGCAGTAATTTAAATCCTCTGCTGCATGCTCCAGGGAAAAGAGAGGAAGGAAAAGGCAAGGGAATCTCTACAGCTCACACGCAGTCTGTGGAGCTCTGAAGACACAGGAATCCCAATTGCCCAAAGCAGCACCAAGGAGATTTTATCTTGCGTAGTGTGAGAGAGCATGCAGAATTTAACATCTTATCCAGTGCCTAATAGTTACGTCTCAAAGTACATAGTACCCCTCCAGGCCTGCCTGCTAGTGCTCTCCTTGGTAGAGAGTCCTGCCTGGTGGGATTCAATGCCCACATTCTGCCTCCATCGCCCTCTGTTCATGCATATTGTTGTTACATTTAGCCAGGCACTTGCATTTCAGAGCCTGGTTGCTCAGTGATCTATAAACTAGGGCTCATGAAGAGGAAACCAAGGTGCCGAGAAAATAACTGGAAGCTTTACAGGACAGTGGAAAGCAAACTGCAAAGAGCACTTGGGTGACACTTTAATCCGCAGGGAATAATGGCATGAGGAAGGTGAGCTGCCCAAAGGTGAGGTTGAAGGGAGCCCCCAAGTCATCCAGGCAAGGCTGAGAAGCAGACACACCTTCAGGAAGCTGCTCCCCCCTCAGGCAGCCCTCCTGGGGCAAGGCAAGGGCTGACTGAGACACTCCCCGACTCTCCGGGGAATGCCTTGTATGTGCTGCTGCCAGTTGCTGGGGGACACTGACATCGTCTGGGACAGAATTAGAAAACCTTGAGCAGAAGGACAACGTGGCACAAGTGCTAAGTCAGCCGTGTGCTATATGTGGCACACCAGTTGGTGCCTTCTTTCCCCTTCTTTAGATGCTCATTCCTTTGCCTGCTCCTTCAGCAAGGTTTGACTTCAGCCTACACTGCCCTGTGATTGCTACATGGCCCTGGCTGCATTCAGGCTAGCAACACCTTACGCAGCACTTAAAGGAGCCAGGAGACAAATCTTCCCTCCAGCCAACAGAGCCCTTCTTTGTCCATGTAATCCAATCTTTGTGCCATTATATAAAGCTGTGTTCAGTGTTCACCCATTACTGCCCTATTTCCCACCACCTGCAAATCCCATGGGGCCGCTCCTGACTGCTGGTGACACCCCTGCAGTCAGCTCCAGATCTCCTCCCACGCTGTACCCTGCTCCCAGACCACCTTCCTGACAGGGTCCTAAGACCAAGATCCATAAAACATGCTGACAAGGCAATTTTTCGGGCTTGACTCTCTTCTACCCAAGTGTCTACGGCTCATCAGGATGTTCTGCAGCTCTGAGCACCTTGGATAGCAAAAGGCTTTGCTATTTTGTTGAAAGTTGGCTTTCATGCTGTGAGCACTGAAAAGCCAAATCATTAGCAGATTAATTAGGCACTCTGTGGCACACAGCCAGCATTATGGCTAAAGCTGAGACCTTAAAGTTTGCTGGAAGTGGATCCCTGGCTTAATACTTAGACCTTTGATGAAAAAGGCAAGAATCAAACCAGACAAGCAGTCCCTCTCTCTCATGGCAAAAATTACACTTTGAAGAGAGCACAAGGAACTCTGCAGCATCTTGGTGTGGAAAAATGCATCCAGACTCCATCAGTTCAAGAACTGCTCAAGCACAGTAGAATAGATTATATATTCTTTCCAAATCTGTTGTGAATTATGGTAAGTCATATATTCCTGATAACTGCCTAAATACCCAGTTCCTTCCTGGATCTTATTAGGTTCTTGGCTTCAAACAATCTTCCAAGGTGTACAATTAAACTGGTGTTGGAAAAAAAAATCATTTACATGTGTTAGTTTTAAATTTCACTGAACCTCCCTTGTTTATGTTCAGCAGGCTCCTCCTTGAGTATCCCTGTATTTACATTAGAAAATGAGACCACTTCTCACTTATGGGCTGAATAAAATACGTGTTTGTACCAGGGGACAGCTCCAGACCACTGCAATCTTTCTCAGAGATTGCTGCTTGCCAGGTGGTGCATGTACACTTGTCATTTTTCCTGCTGACATTGCAGCCACCCAGCCTTCAGAAGAGGAACACAGCAAATATTTAACAGCAACAGGTGTCAGATAGGAATTGATCATAGGAAAGAGAAAACACAACAGCTGAAATTGTAGCAAGAAAGTGTGCATGGGACAGAAGAAAGTCTCCAGGAAAAGAGTGGAATATGCTGACTGTACTTAGGTGTTTGTAAACAGGTTATAGTCTCACACCTCACCTGAAAGCAAACTCCCATCAGAGCTGTCTGAGCAACCAACATTTCCCCTGCTACTTGATCTGGTATCCTGCCATGAACTCACCAACAATTCCACTAAAAAAGTGGGAAGTTAATTGCATTTTCAGGGATTTTAGACAGCAAAAGGCAAAAGTCTCCAAGGGAGTTCATTATGAAACAGCGCAGAAGCAGCAGCACTCACCTTTTCTTCCAACAGCTCCAGGGCTAGCACAGTCCCCTGAAATACAGGAGATATTGCCTTCTACTTCATAGTATGGATTTAAGCCATCAGCTCCCTCCTCCTAAAGAGGGGCCTGACTCCCTGGGCTACAGGAAGCCCAAAACAGAGCTCTCCTTTTAAAACTGGAACAGAAAGACAGAAGTCTCAGAGTAAACACACAGGGAGTGCAGCCCAATACAGGTATTCCCATTTCCATTCTGGTGCTGCAATTGGTACCACTTCCCTGTGATTTTAGCCTGACAAAAGGAACATATTCCACTTCAGAAGTGTCAGAATTAATCACTTCAATGATCTGGACATAAAACACACTTGCCTTATGTTAGCTCAACTAAATCCAGCCCAAATGCATAAAAGTTTTGCATTGGCCAGAATCATATCGTCATCAATTAAACCAATAAAAACCAGGCAAGCCCCAGGCAAGCTGCCCCTTGTGTCAGTGAGTAGCAGGGCTAACAGGACATGGCTTCCAACCAACACCTTTCCCACTACTGAATTTTCTGAGCCCTTGGGAAACCTGAAGCCCCATCACTGTTCTTTCCCCTCAACATGAATTCTTTTGCAGGAGAGAAGCATCCATGCACTGCCCAGGAGCTGTGCACCCAGCAAGGCAGATGCTTATGAATTCTCATTCCCAGCTGCTGCTGCCTTCCCTTGGACATGGATCTCAGCAAGTCCTAGCAAGGACAAGGGAAAGCCTGGATTTTTCTCTGGCAATCCTGCTCGCAAAAAGCGGCTGCTAAAAGTGAAAGAGGAACCTTCCTGCTGAAGCCCCTGGAGCCCACAGCCCAGAGTGAGATGGCATAGCACTACCAGAGAACTGCAAATCTCCCATGCAAGATCACAGAATCACAGAATATCCTGAGTTGAAAGGGACCCACAAGGATCACTGAGTCCAGCTGCTGGCCCTGCACAGGACAGCCCCAAGAATCACACCCTGTGCCTGAGAGCATTGACCAAACATTTTTTGAGCTCTGTCAGGTTTGGTGCTGTGACCACTACCCTGGGGAGCCTGTTCCAGTGCTTGACCACCCTCTGAATGAAAATCATTTTCCTAATATCTAACCCAATCCTCTCCTGACACAGCTTCATGCCACAGGTACAGTTCTCTGCATCACCTGGAATGACTTTCCTCCCCAAGAACATATCTGATGTGTTCCCAGAGATGTCTTGGGACACATCCAAGATCGCCAGGCAGATAAACCTGTGGTGTCCTATCCCAGTACCAGAGAACTGACTGGATCCAAATCCTCAACCCAGCAACTGAAATAAGGATCTGCTATCCTCCTCCTCCATACCTGTTTTATCTTCTCATCCAATCAATATACAATTATTTTGGGTCAGCACATCACAAAACCACCTTTACTGTCAGAATGAAGCACATCTAGACACATTTGCATTCTTACACAAGCCACGATTGTGCAAAAACAACACTAAGTTTGTTCTTCGTTCCTGAAATCCTTTCTTCCTTTAAAAAATACATTTGATGGTGTCTTTCAGGCTTATTTCATTGCAAATCACAGGTGATCATAGAAATTATTAGATCATCACCAATTCTTTCTTGCAATGAAATTTCTCACGGGTGTAGTGATTCATAAAAACTGGTTTACACTATTTCCATCCAAGTTACACCTCCAGGATTCATTCTACTGATGGATTCACTGAAGTTTGGTTTGTGCAATGTAAAACATCAGAATCACTGGAGATGCCCCCATCAGGCCCCTTGGGGATGACAGTCCACAGGCTCCTGCTAACCAGCAGCAGTGTGGAGAGTCCATGCTACCACCTTCCCAGACAGTCTAGCAGAGCAGGAATCCCTCCATAAAGCACCTTGGAGGCAGCCAGCAGAGCTCATATATCACAGGCTTTAGACTAAAGGCAGAGAAATAGGAAATAAAGTCCTTCCTGGTCTGTGTTCCCTAAAGCAGAGACTGAGCCAAGGCTTCAAATTATACCCATCAGTGCAGGTCTACTGATTCAAAAGGGATGACTCAACTTCCAACAAGTCCCTTGCTCAAGGTCATGGGCTGTAGCAAAGAAGAGATGTGAGCATGATCCTACATAAAAGTACACCTTTAGCCACTCTCCATCCCTCTTCTTAGTGTGCATATTTTTGGTAAGTTTACCTCCCTTAAAACACATTAATCTAAAATGCAAGTGCTTGGATATCCTACCAAATTTTGGATGTCCAGGCCTTCAAGCTTTTAACTTCTAAGTATAGAACATTCTACAGTATAGTTCATGAGACAGAAACATGGGCCCCATCACAAGCCTTGCACTTACTAGCACAAAACTTCAGAAATCTTCAGAGTAAATACAAGAGGGATTTCTAGACAAGGAAAGAACAATCCGCACTCCTGGATTTTTCCTGGAAAATCTCAGTCATACGGACTCAGGAAAACCATCAAGTCTGAAAGAGTTAGAAGCTGTTTTGCTGTCGTGAAAAAAGTCTAGCAAAAACACAAAAGCCATCTTCTCCTGAAAGCTGCGTCTCTTGGAGAGCATGGAGAGCAGGGACATCCATCAGGAGACTGAGGGGTAGAAAGGAAAACAAGGGTCGCAGGATGGCAGGCAAACAAGGTGAAAACAGAAGTGCCTTCATTGCCTGATGGCTAGTTTCCAATAATAAATACATTACGAACAGAAACCTTTCAGTTTGGGAAGACAACATCCAGCTTATCCCTAGAAGAGGAAAAAAGAAGATCAAAGAAGAAGATTAAAGGAAGCAATTTTCAATTTTAAACACAGTCTTAATGTGATGGAAAAGAATAGTATGAACAGCTGAAAGACACCCGGGGTCAGGTCAGGGAGAGATGCCTTGGCTGAAGGTGCTGTGGTGTTTTCCGTATTTGTCTGCTTTATTTTTAAACACCCAGAGCCTTTGCTTGAGCAACGCTTTCTTGAACAAAAAGGAAGCAGTGGAGGAGAGAGGGGCTGTAAAGAGAGACGCAAATGGGGTTGTAAAATTATGATCTCCCCAGCCGTGAAAGTCAAAATTACTATTTGAAACTGAATCCTCCTGGAGTACTACACAGGCATGGGGGGAAAGGGGCCGGGAGGGAAGGAAAGAAAGAAGATTTAATACTTAAGCAGAACTAAAATTCTGATGAGAAAAAGAACCACTCAATCCATGCCCAAATTTCAGATCAACGGCAGATATGAAACTGGGCTTGTTATATTTCCCTCTCCTTTGCATGCATAAAAAAGACAGGCGAGGTGGATTGGGTTTTAAAGGGGAAAAATGTCCCTTGATCTCATAAAGCCCTGAACACTTATATTCCATTTATAGCTCTAGCTAGAATGACATCCCCCTTGATTATCAGGCTGTCCAATCCAGCTGCATGTGTCAGGACTGGATGAGGCACTAACTGAAATATATATATGCCCTTACAGGGTTTAGCACATCGGGTCCTCCTCCAGGGCACAGGCTGTGGCTCATTCTGACCATTGCTCCTCTCCCAGGAATCACTTGTTAAGTGGTTTTTGTTTGAGTTTGTTTTTTGGGGTTTTTTTTTTGTTGTTTTTTTACTTTTTTTTTAGGGCACTTCTACTTTCCAGTTTAAGCAACACAAAATGGCACCAAAGAAGGATGTAAAGAAACCAGCAGCAGCTGCAGCACCAGCGCCTGCGCCAGCACCAGCACCTGCGCCAGCCAAGCCCAAAGAACCCGCCATCGACCTCAAGAGCATCAAGGTAAATGGGTGAGTGTGTGCTGATCACAGGCCCACAAGGGAAAGGCAGTAGAGTCATGGGTAAGAGTTGCGGTGAAGCATTGTGTGTGTTTGGTTCCGGTTTGGGGACTGCAAGGAAATGAATGAGTAACCTCAGCTGATGGATTTGCTGACCTGCCTGAGATTTTAACTATTTTAGTAGCTGTAGGGTGTAAGGCATGGCGCATGATTTAACACAGGAATGAAGCCTGGGGATGTCAAAAGTATCTTGGAGTGTGGACCTCAGAACTTTTTACCCAACTGGTACCAGTCTCACTTGTTTCATAAAGATAAATTTTAAAAAAACCACACAACAACAACAACAAACAAAACAAAGAAAAAAAAACACCTAAAGTAGGTACGGAGGACAGGAAAGGGGTTACTGAAACTTGAAATACAATGTTTTCCCATAGCGCTGTACTAAAACCAATCTTTTACAGTTTAAAATTCTTTTCCAATTTTTTGAACCACCTGATGACCCTTTGGTCATGTGCTTTGAGATCAATATGACTTATCTTTAAAAGAAACAAAACAAAACCGTTTAAAACAGAGATTTGGCAGTTTTGCCTATTTTTTTTTCATTTGCACTGCACGACAAACAGTGGTGAGACCATGAGCAAGAAAGCCATGGATGGAAGCATTTCAAGTGATTTCCTCTCACCCTTACATGTTTGGTCACAATTTGTAATTTGCTGCAAATGGAAAGCAACGAAGAGAAAGAGTCTTTTGGAGGTTTCCCTCTGACTGCACTGCAATTTGTTCTCATAATGTCTTTAGATTTTGCATGTCAACCAACATCACTAACTGTTGCCCTGACCCTTCGAAGAAAACTCCTCCATTTTGGGAGATTCTTTACTTAGGAAAGAGGAGAGGGAGGCTAAGCAGTTAAGAGATGAAGAGACAGACTAGTTTCTCTGAGTAGGACTATAAATAGTTATTCTGCACCTACCTGACAAGCTGATTGGTCCCAGAAAAAATTTGCTGAATTCTACATAAAGAATCATGCCTATTATGGGTAAAAGAAGGATGAAGACTACTAATAGAACCTATATATGATGAACTGTATTTCAGATACCTTAATATATATAGTACCAAGATGTTAAGGCATTTAGTAAAACTTCCCCAAGTTTACTTTAATTTTACCAATCAGTAGTCAATATTTTTCTAAAAGAGTATGTATCTTCTCATAAGATTGAAGCTGAAGCCATTGGAAAGAGGAAAAAAAAAGACATTTTGAAATACTTAAAATTTTGAAGAGTACATGGAAAACCCACTAGTTTTGAGCATACTGTCTGAAAATCAGATTAGGCCTCATTGCACTAGATGATGGGGAACCAAGCTAGATTTCCCGCTAAATAACTAAATAGGATTTGATAGCATTCTATGTCCAGTTAACCAGGAGAAAATAGAATTTTTAACTCCATTGAACCTAGCTAATCTATCTTTATATAAATAATAATTTATTACCAGCTAAAAAATGTCAGATTGCACTCTGAGGCGTCTTTGCAGTTCACTCCGTTACCAAAGGAAATAGCAGCAAGAAATATGCACTGATAGAACAGAGAGAACTCTCCAGGTTTGTCATATTCAGACTGATAAAAAAAGATTGAATTTAGGGAGACTTTCTTTTGAAAGATATCAGACAAAATATTTTCTTCCGGGTCCCAACCAGCTACCACGGGTTGTTACCCCTTTTCACATTTTGTGAGTTCAGGCAGTGAAGGGAAACAATTTCATGTTATAAGTAATTTGCCTAGGATATGCAGCAGAGTCAGGAATCAAAGTTTTCGTAGTCTTAGCCCAGTCCCTCAATTATTTCTCAGTCCTTCCATTCAACAACCAAAGTCTCAGCATGATAAAAGGTACACCACTATTTCCAGCAAAACTTTGGAGCCAGGGAGTACTTAAAATTAAGCTTTTGACTGGGAGTCAGTGAACAATCCTGACCTGGGGCTCTTTGCAGTGATTTACCAGACATGGAGACAAAACCTACATCACTTTAGACAACGGGATCAATTGGGCTGTGCTTCACTCCTCGGGGAATTAGTAGCCATGCCAGAGCTTGCTACTCAGGAGAGATGACTAGCAATATCAGGCTACAGTGCCAGGATGATTTGGGGAGCCACACAGCAGGTAAACACACAGAAAGGCTTTGTTAGCTTTTATAAAGACACATCCAAGCCCCTTGTTACAGCTGGGGTGGGCAAGGGTAGAGTTGCCTAACCAGGGCTTACAGCTTACATTTGGCTGTGCACTTCAGTCTCAGTTGGCATCAGAAGTCATAATAGTCTCCAAAACAAACATGGTGGTTTACAAACATGAGTAGTGATTCTCTTGGTGGTACCTCCCCACTCAGATGCCCTTCTTGGCCTATCTTCAGGGAATCTGGTTTTCTGAACTTTTTGGGGTACGCATTTTGCAACTTTGGCGCTTTTTTTCTCCTTTCTTAGGAGGACTCAAGCTGGATTTGTCTATGACCATCAGAAGCTGTGATAAAGTTGCAACAGGCCATTCATTCTTTTCTGTTCTTTATCCATCTCTTGAAATTAAGCCAATTAGAGGAAATACTTGGTGATTTGCTAGTGCCAACAGCATCTTACATAAGATGTTCTATTTTTGAGCAACATCTATTGACTTTAAAACTGAGTGACAGGAACCCAACTAGTAGACTCAAATCTCTAAACTCAGCCCTTTTACAACTCATTTTTGGTGACAGCATAACAACCATAGGAAGAGAGTCAAGGCAGAGACAAAGAACTTGGTTTTAAATGGAAGTGTGAAGGCCTATTTCCCTCTACTCAGGGAACAGCATAAAAACTCAATCTGCTTTGCACAAGCCTTTCCAGACCAAATGTGTATTTCCAATTTTCTTTATTACTAACATGTCTTGGATTTGCATAGGCACAAAAGTTAACGATTAAATAATAACTGAGAAGAGAACAGGGCACTGGATGCAGCTGAGAGCCACTGCTGGGAACCAACCATGATTAAAATCAAAATGACCACAGAGATCATTTTCTTAAGAGACCCCCAAGAATTCTGCAGTTAAAACTGTGGCCCAGTACACCCCTAAAAAGACAGCTTATCTGTTTTATCAGCCTTCTTCTCCCACACAAGCCTGAGTGAGAAGGAATGTTTAAGTGATGAAAAGCACTACTGTGGGTCTCTGTCTGCAATAACCGGGATGAAACATGAATGATGCAGATGTCTCATGCTTGGTTTTGCAACTGAGGCAGTGGGAAATGGATAAACTTCCCATTGCACAAATCTGTATAACTTAGTCCCTACTACCAACAAGAAAAACATGTTGGTTTCCTAGTGGAAATCTAAGAGTCCTTCCCAGCACATATAACCAGCCCTTGGACAGAGCCCAGGCTCATAAATCAGCTGGGATGTTTTGGGATGCAAATGCTGAAGATGCTGAGTGCAGTGCTTCACGGGCTTCTGCTCTGCAGATGGTGATCTGAATGTGTAGTGCCCTGATCTGGTATCACATTAGGTCCTTTACTTCAAGGATACAGCTGAGTATCCTCGCTTGAGTAGAGACAGAGATAGGACAAGTGCCCACAGTGGAAGCGAGGTTCAGGGGTACACAAGGCTTCCTATGCTGGTGTTTTTAGACTGAAATACCAGGACATCAATTATACCATGCCCAACTGCAGATAAGCCACCCAAATATTTAGGAGAAAAATAATTAAAAGCTACCAACTAGTAAAGACTTGCTAAAATCTTGTGTAACTGTGTGATGCATGATGACAATGCCTGTTGCATGGAAGCAAGCCTGTGATTGTTTTTAACTGCAGAGCTCTAAAGGCAGTAAAATTATTTCTCCAAATGTCTTTATTTCTTGTTACATTCACTACTTGAGTAGGTCATCTCTGAACAGACATTGCTTTGGGTATAACCAGAGAGAGATAAACTCACTAAAATGCACTGACAGAAAACTCCTGGGCTGGACGGCAAGCAGCACTGAAAATGCCAGCTGAAGCACTCAGAGAGCTCTTGTGCTGCAGACAAACTCCACATGAAGCTGTGGAGTGAGAGCAGGAATGTCAACGGTAGCTTTGCTCAAAAGTGCTATGGGCTTCTTAGGACACAGCAGGTTTTTACTTGAAACTTTTGGCTTGGGTCTTCAAATTATGCCTGATCTAGCTCCAGCTATGACTCCAGAAGGATTCCCTAGGACTGGTGATCTGTTGGACAAGGTCACCAGTCCCAAGTGTCCTTACAGGTAGGAAGGGGACAAGCGTCAATATAAATTCAGTCTTAAGAGATGTAAAAGTGCCTCTCTGATGCCATCCAGACCAGCTTCCTGCTACTGCTTTGACCCACAACACAACACCATCCAGGATCCAGCTCGGAACAGCCCCAGTCACAGCCCTTGCCTCTGTGAACCTCACCACTGACATGTCACAACCCACATTGCTGACAAACACAGGACAGGCAAGGCATGGCATAAAGGTGTCCCAGAACAGGCAACTTGGACAACAGACTGCTGCACACCAAGACATGCCCTTGGGACACTGTTGGAAACAACACACAAAAATCACAGCTTAGTTTTGTTTACAAAGTTCTCAGAAGAACTTTGCTTCCTTTTCTTCCTAAACTACTGCTAAGCAAGGAGTCCCTCAAAAGTAGAGACTACCCACACATATTAGTAGAAACTTTTCCTTAATGTCTGCCTAACCAGAAAAATTGTTTGAAAAATAATTATTTTTTCTTTAAACAAGATCCATTCTTAGTAATTCACAGCTTTAGCAGC
This sequence comes from Ifrita kowaldi, assembly GCA_013398055.1. Taxonomy (NCBI): domain Eukaryota; kingdom Metazoa; phylum Chordata; class Aves; order Passeriformes; family Cinclosomatidae; genus Ifrita; species Ifrita kowaldi. The sequence goes on from VZRS01013562.1 coordinate 306,252, forward strand.
ATTGTAAAAAGAATACCTATAGCCTTTGGAGGATCTGGTGAATGGCAAACCTTGGTAGGAACAGTGGAATTTAAATCAAATTACACAAAATATAACATTTTAAGAGCGAACAGGGTAACTCCAAGTGTTAAAAGGAGTTATATGGCAGAGGTTTACCCCCATCAAACAACCCCACAATACTTCTAAAATACTGTTTTAAGCCCCCTCAGAGCACAGAGACATTGTAAAAGATAGTAACAAGATATTTGAGTTAATCTTACATAAAGCAAGAAGGCGACAAATTTAGCCAATGACAAGCAGAGAAAGAAGTTGACTGTAAGGAGAGATGAAACAAGCAACCTGGAAATTTGCCCTTGCTTCACTAAGGCTTTATTACATCTTATATGCACTGCCAAGAAGCACTTTCAACTGACTGGTTTACCACAGAGCACTTAAATGTCAAGTAGCAAGGGTTTAAATTACATTAATACTCTAATAGTGCCGCTGGGAGGCATGTTAAAACAAGAAGTCCCTGCAAAAGCAGGGCTCCAGAGCCTCATATCTTGTGTATCCCCTTGATTATACACATTCGAGCACAAAAGCAATTAGAAAAGGAACATGTTTACAAACGAGTACTGCTGAAGACACTTTTCCCCGAAGCTAATGAAATGTGTTCAAAAGGATATGATCAACAGTGAAGCTAGAGCACATATCACACACACTCAGATATTTCAGAAGGGCACATTAATTAAACGTCACGGCTCATCCAAAAGTTTTTGCACAGCTGCAAAGCAACTGTGAAGTTACAAGTTTTAAAAATCTGTAAACTGGAAAGTTACACAAAATGCTTAGGAAAAAAGTTAAATTAATCTGCAGTCAAGTCATTTAACCTCAGGTATTTTTTAACTTTTCTTTCAAACCTCATAGTATCACACATGCAATTTTCTCTCCTGTATTAATGGTGGTTGTTTTTATTCTTTCTTCAATTGTATTTCTAGGCAGCTCTGTTCTCAAAGCAGACCTCAGTTTCTCAGGAGCTCTTCTGCTAATGTTTCTCTGCCTCACATGGCAGGAATCTAAACCCATCAGGCTGTTAATTCTTACTTAAATGAGAAGCAGCCTCTCTAAAACCTATGGCATTGATTGCACAAGTTACATAAGTGAGGCAAGGGATGGGAAAAGGACAGCCTGCTTTTCAGAGGGGTTTGGAAGCTATGTAATCCTGCACTCAGTGATGTCTACTAGAAAAGATGTGCAGCTGTATTAATCAAGGAGCAGACATTAACGGTGAGCAGGTATCACACTGTAGGCACAATCCTAGCTTAACTTCATTAAAAAAAATTTTAAAAATCCCTCTAATCCTCCATTGAACTCTAAATATACAAGAGTATCCTAGGAGACTCTCAACTTTTCTCCTCTCTGATTTTCTAAGATATCTGATATGTTTTAATCATTTTTAAAGACAGTACCTTGAAATGTCTGATGACTCTCTAATAAACTGCTAAGATGATTAACCTGTTGTCATTCATCCAAAAGGTAACAAGCAGTGGAGCAGCTTAATGCTTTAACTCCCAGCAGCACCTTTTCCCAGGGCTTTTCATCCTGTCCAGACCTTTCCTGAGTTACAGTGAGCACAAGGCAGCTGCCCCTCAGCACAGCTGTACTCAGTCCCAGTACCCACCAGCCTAAAGAGGTGAGCACAGCATCACACTGCAAAGCTTGGGGCCCTAAGGCACATAAACCAGTGATTTTTGGGAAATCAGGAACTTTGTTAATAATTTGGAAATAAGGATTTGTGTGGATTGGATCTCTGTTTAGCTGGTGATAAAGAGTTACATGCAATCCCATCCACCCCACCCAATAACTGGGACCCTAGCAAAAGAATTACTAGAAGGTGGACACAGATAATGCAAGGAACAAAACAAAAAAACCGAACTCAAAACACACCACCTTCTTCTTCAGCACAGATAGCCTTCTGGATAATAACTCTGCCCATAAATAAGGGCTATATGAAGTTAGAAAAATCCAAGGCATTCTCGTCTTTCCCATGTGTTGTAGTTGCTTCATCAACCTTTCATTCTTTTTGCTAGGGGTGGGGCATTAGTTTTTTTTTTTTTTAAACTGGACTCCCTGAAATGTCAAAATCATCCCTAAAGTCTCAAGACTCCCAGTGTCCTCTGACAATGCAGAGAATACTGCCGGGATCAGAGCAAAGACCAGATCACTCCAAATTATTTCTTTGTCCCTTTTGAATTTTCTGAAAGCTCCTTATAGAATCAGAAATCGCACCTTTAATTTCTTTTAAGGAGTATTTGACATATTTTTCATCTAGGCCATCTTTTAGGGGGCCTTACTGAAAGCAAGTACACCTTAACCCCCCAACAGACCTATTGTCTTAGAGCAGGGCTATTCTTAATTTTAATGAATGCAACATGTCCATGTTAGAATCTTCCTCCCCAGTAAAACTCTGTCTAGTGAGATTTTATTCAAGGATCAGTACTAAAACGAAGGGCTGATATGGTGCACTAGTTTTTCCTCATCTGAAATCTGAGTCAAAGTCTTATAAGGTCAAAAAATAATTATCTTATATGTAGACCCCTCTCAATTCGTAGATATTTGATAGCCCATTTAAGCCAGATGAGTAATCCAGGTACCTGTTTTCTATGCCCAAGACAAATGCACTCCAATTATTTTTTGCTTGGCATCTTTTGGGATGAGCTTTGTTGTAGCCAAACATAAAACTTATCTGTTCAAGAAAATGAGTCTAAGCATTCCCTAAAACAAAAACCAAAAATAAACAAACAAACAAAAAAACAACCCAAAACAAAAACCAAACAAAAAATTCAGATCTGTTTTCAGGGGGACACTTCTCAGTTGCCAGCACTGCAGAGCAAGATGCTGAGGGCAGAAGGAAAATTCCACAAAAAGCAACATTCTACATTGACCAAGACACCATTTCAGCTCTGCCGAAGTCTTCGAAAGCTCCTCTACTAATTCATAGGGACTGATGGCCAAGATCTCAATGACCTTTCTCACTTGCCTGATTTCCAGCCCCAGCTGGTGTAAATTAGGAGCTCTGCACTGTGCTAAACCTATGTCAGCAAACCCAGGGCAAAAACATCAGCCCTCTTTCTATGCAGCCACACCTGATTGTAGCTACACCATCACGAACACATCCCTGCTCCCACAGGCTAATAGATTACAAATAGCAAAAGAAACACCAAAACCCAGCAACAAACCAACCAACTAAAAGCAAAGGATTGTCAGTGGAGCTTTTTTCATACTCAGTATATTTCCAGGTATTTCTTAAAAAATGCAAATAATTTGTTTGAACAGAGCTTTTTCCAGCTAAAATGGCAAGCTCAGAAAAATCTTTGCAGTTGCATCTTTATTTTTTTTTAAATAGTAGGTGGGAGGTTAGTATCTCAAATCCACTTAATTTGATTGTTCAGTTTAGAAACACCAGTAAAATTAAATCTGCTTGAATTTGATTCTTTCATTCAGAGTCCTCAATATACTGAAAAGACACAATCACAAAGGTTATGTTTCTCTTCAGGGTAACTAAGTAACCTACAGGAGAAAGTTTTTCTCACTAGTCACATCTCATCATTAGAAAGCCAGGAGCAGTGACTGCTTAACAGAGGCAACCAATAGAAATTAAAAGGGGGAATTTGAGTTCAGAACTGAGAGCCTGTTGTTGTCACACAACTATTCCCACCCTGGCTTCATGACACTCTTGATCCGGTTGAGGCAACAGGGAAAGGAAGAAGCTTGGAGCACATTTTGCTAATCCCTTTACATGTCATAACATCCACTCAGATGTTTGACCTGGTCTTGTGGGATGCATGGTGGGCCTAGGTCTTTTCTAGCAAAAAAGCTGCAGCCTCTACCTCCTGCTCCCTATATGTAGGCCCACCATGACCACCCTAAAACCCAAAAAGTAAGTACCCCTTTCCCCACCATAAACAGTCATCTTTTGTTCACAGAGATTTTGGGGTCCTTAGCCTCTATCACAGCTTCTCCTTTGTCTCAACCTCACAAACACCTGAGCAGCACCACTTCTGCACACACCTGTGAGCTTTAAACCCAGCACCCTTGTGCCCTGCCTAACCTCAGCCCCAGAGGAAGAGTACCCTAGAGATTACAGACTACCATGAATATAGATTTTCCACTGCCCTGCAGGGTACATCTACACGTTAGCCACTAACTTAATACCATTGGTTCCAAAACACACAGATATTTTTTCCCTTTAAAATGTTAAAAATTTGGAAAACGTGATCAGTGCAGAGGAAGAGCTTCACAACAGGATACCACCTCTGCTGACAGATAACTTTTCTGCTCAGTGTCAACAACTCGATCCCCTTGAGCAGACAGGCAGCAGAACTACTCACCTAATGTTGGGCACTGTATTATCCATGTAAGGGGTTGACCAAAGCCCAGCAAAGGTATGAGGACCAGCCAGCTGAGCGAACATGTGGCACTCCTCACCCTCAATGCTCCTTGCTCACTGACTCTACAGCTTATTGGAGAAATAGAATCCTTCCCTATAAGGAATTCTTTGTAGGTCTGGACAAGGAATATCTCCTCCTGATGGTATGGACCCAGAAAGTGCTGGCATGAATCAAACTTACTGCTTGCCACTCCCTGCCCCTCTGCAGCCTCCTAAAAATAGCCATCATAAGATATCTATCAAGACATGGAGCCTCCTGTCACTTTGCCCTAAGAAAGCTAAAGAACTCGCCAAGGGGAGGGACCTCTTCCTTCTGACACCTAATCCAGGCAATGCCGTCAGCACTACAGAATAAATAAGGGGAAGAAAGGCAAGGAAAGCAGGACCACTCTCAAGACCTCTCAGCTAATCCTTTCTGCCTTTCTGCTGCTCTGCATTTCCAACTCAATCATGGTGGGTGCACTGGAAAGCTAATGGTTAGCAGCCAGCCAGTGTGTTTTACATAAGTAAATTGGGCTTCTTGCCCACATTAGGTCTTGGGGAGTGGGGGAAGGACAGTACAGAAGACAGTTTAGGCTTGCTTGGTTTTCCTGTTTAAACTTAAAGGACTATGCAAGGTTTTCCAGCTAGCCTCCAGTTCTGAACTAGGCAACAGTAGTGGTGCAGCTTCCAGAGCTTCCAACAGAAGGGTTACAATTTCCTAAGCTTTTTTTAATCAAATGCAGCCAGCTAAAGTGGAGAGGACAAATCGTATTTTTATATAAGCAAATATCATAGATTAGTACTTTATGAAATAATGTAACATCAAATACTAATTTGAGACATAAAGGGATTAATTTAATTTCTATGTTAATGAAAAAAACCCTGCTTGTTTAGAAATATTACTTCAAATTGTGTAACTAAAATGGATCTATGCTAAAACAGTAAATGGACCTGATGGTATTTAATGATTTCTTTGTTAGTTAAGAGACTTTCAATTTTTGTTGCTTCTTGCCATAGCTCTGGCTTTGCTTGGGATGCAAATTTTAATGAAAACTTTAAGAATAGACTTGCTGATGCATTTTTACACAGGAAGTTGCTAGATTAGGTTGCTATGGCCTAACTACATTAGGAAAGACAGACGTGAAAGCACACGGGTACTTCGCGCTATTTACTTTCTCTCAGTGCATTTTCAGCACTACTAGTTCTTTTTTCTCTCTCTTTTTCTCCCCAACTGCAGTCCTTCTCTGCTGATGAAATCAATGGTAAGTGAAACCAAAGTTAAACTTTAACGGGGGCAGGAGGGGGAACACAATGGCTACCAAATGCTGAATATTCACTAGCCTTAACAGCTCTTTTGCTATCTGCATTACTTCTGCACATTTGACAGGCCAAATTTTTGCTCTTTTGGAAGATGACTCATGGATTGAGCTGGATGCTTTAGAAAACACACAAGTTCTCCCCCAGCCCCCCCTTCCTAAGCTATTTTTTGTGATTGATTTCCTTCCAACAGATCGAGTTCTCCAAGGAGCAACAGGATGGTAAGTTAAAAGAGAGCTGATGTGTTTCACATGTATGTGGGTTCAGAAAAGAGCTACAGGCTCAGAAATTAACTTTTATGAAACAATGAGCTAAGAGTTCATCTGATATAAATCACCACACTCTTGACTTCAGAGCAGTGGTAATGACTTATGCTGAAGAAGAAGGTGACCGTAGATCTACACGTAATTTATCTGGATGTTTGTTTACATGCTATCTGAACTGAGAAGTTTATACCATGGTACAAAAATGAAATGCACTGTCTCTACCTACTGAACATTTTTCAGTCGTGCTCCTGTTCTGGCTCTTCACAAGGGTGCTGAAAATAAGTCTTAAACTTGACAGGGGAAATAGGCAGAAGGAGGACAACAGAAGGAGGAAGTGGGTTGAAAATTTAACTTAACTGCAGTGACTTCGCAATCTCATGTGAACAGAAGAAGCAAGAGTTCTACATGTCACTTTTGCCAGGAGGTGTTGTAGAAGAGGAGGAACAAAGGCTGTTTTACTGTAAAAATATTCTCTAGGAATGGAAATAGTCAGCAAATAAGTGACCTGTGTACACAATGGTCTGGATATGCTGCAATTCTTGAGCATCTCGCTGTATTTTTTGATTCACAAGCAACTTGCAGCTTCCAAATTTTTTCTTTCAATCTTCTAGAAAAATTCTGACATGAACAATAATTCTCACTGAAGCTCTGAAAATCTAATTTTAAGCGTTTCAAATAGCCTAAGACATGCATTTGGGCTATATTAAGTAACATTTAAAAATGTCAAAAAATCAATAGCACATATAGTAGACCGAAGAAAGTGTTTAGAAAGGAAGGTACAAGGATTTCCTAGAAATTCAGAGGGAGTGGAATAGCTAAAAACAGGTCTTGAGAGAGTCCTAAACTTTGTGAATATGAGCCTGCTCTCATTTACATCATCAAAGCAATAAGGAAAGGTATAGTGCAGCAAGCGAGACTGGTAACAATTCTCTTCTTGCAGTCCAAACTCCCTTGGTCACAAAAAAAGTCATTTGGACCCTTCCTTACTTTTTAATTCTGAAAATTTTACAAAAGGATTGGGAAGGTTTATGGAAAAATGTCCTCGATTCAAAGCTGCTGGCATGTATAATGAAGCAAAATACTTCTTATAGCTTCCCTACGTATTTCAGATCATCCAGCTGCTGTAACATTACAATGACTGAACCAAGCAGCAGAGCACATGGAAACTACTTGAGAGAGGGAGAACTTCCCAGGAGCAGAGATGGCCCACCCTCAGTAACTATTTCCATCTGCACAGGTTGATGCACCAGCAGCTGGGTAGTACCATCCTCAGACAGATTTTAAACATGCTTGCTCCAGCAGAGGTATAAACTAGGACTGGGTATTTAAAAAAAAAAAAAAAAAGAAAAATAAAAACCCCACAGCAAAGATATATTGCAGTGAAATGCATGCCTGAGAGACAAAAAGAAATCAGTCCTTTTCTCCAAGCTGGGGAGCTGTGTTCAGAAACCAGTGAACATAAAGCTTCATGGGGTTTAAAAAATGCAGAAACTCTCCTGATGGTTTTGCTATTAGCACACTGGCATTGTTTTATACCTCACTGCAGCTAAATGTCATTGATTTAGCAGATGAAAGATTAGATCATATGGTATAAATCACTACTGCTCCACTGATCTCTGCTGCTGGAGCTGATACCAGGAAGCTCTATACAGGTCCCTAAGGCCATAATTTCATACCCTGCAGTAAAAGCTGTAAGGAAAGAGAGTTAGTGGCAAAGGGTTATAGGTGTCTCACATCAGACAGTAAGAGGATTAGTTTCAGATGTCTTAGATTACAGCCAAACAGGCTGACACTCTGTATCTGCACTTTTACTGGGTGCTAGCAACAACTCCACCAAGATGGTACAAGGAAGACTAAAGGAAAAACATAAATACCTCTGCATCACATGTTCCCAGCGCAAGATGAATGAAGACATGACCCAAAATGTGGCTTCTTACTCCTAAACCTTCCTCAAAGAAGAATGAACATTCCACAGGCTGTGAAACAAAAAGCCTGTCTGGCTGCTGGATGTGCATCATGGCCAAGGAAAAGACATTTTACTTGGTTTACTTGGAGCTAAACCACAGCATCATCAGACACTGCAGTGCAGAAGAGATCAACAGCACAGTCCAAGACGCTCGTGGCATATGAAGTTCAATGATAGCTTTTTAGCCACACAGTTGACCTTTGTCCCATCCTCTTTTTTAAAGCCACAGCTCTTCATTCAAATACTCTAAAAAAGCCAAAAAATATAGTGATCTGATTGACATGGAACTTCACAACAGAAGATGAAGGCTGGCAATGCAATGAAGGCAACTATCTGTGGTGATTTTTGTAGGAGAAATGCCTGTACCCGAAGGCCTTGTCCAACAAGGGGAAATAAGTGAACACTGATCACTTGGCAGCACTGAAAGAAGTGAAATCTCAAAGTGAACACACTGGAAATGCACAGGAAAAAAGCACCATGAGTACTTCCACTGGAAACGCAGAATATGCATTCATCTGTAAGAAGCAGGGACAGACTACAGAGTGCAGAAAAAAAGAGGGAACAAACATGTTTAGAAATCCCATTGTAAGGCAATTTTAAGGGAAAACAACAGTAAAAGCACTTGAAATCCACCTTCCAGTTTCCTATTAGCACTGTGTAGTTGAGATGCTGGGAATGCAGGCAGAACTCACTGAAGCCAGCAGAGGGTTTGCACTGCTAGGCACTTGACAGTACCAGCTCTCTGGAGAGATAAGGGGGAGTGGATAGCAACATTTTAACCATCTGCTGCTACATCATGTGAAGAAACCTGTTCTTGAATGACAATGTTGGTAGAGAACTTATCTTCCCCCCGTCCTTGAAATAACTACAGGGTCAATCATAAAGCTATTGATGGCTATTAGAGCCAGGAAAGATATGAAAGGTAGATATAAAAGTTTAAAAATAGTGAAACTGAAATGTCAGAGGGGAGGAGTTTTTCTTGGGACTGTGGGCCAAAGATTCCCCTGGAGTCCGTGGAACAGTGCCAGGAGACAACAGGCTCACATCTTTCGTCAATAGGGAGCTGCCTGGCTCAGTGTTGCTCTTCTCTTGCAGACTTCAAGGAGGCCTTCCTCCTCTTTGACAGGACTGGTGATGCCAAGATCACCCTCAGCCAGGTTGGTGATATCATCCGGGCACTGGGGCAGAACCCTACAAATGCAGAAATCAACAAAATCCTGGGAAACCCAAGCAAAGAGGGTAAGTGCCCTACAGTCTTTTGGACCCTTCTTGAGATTGGGGAACAGAAATGAGGCAATACCAATAGTCACAGCAGGAGAGAGGGGAGCTCTTACTCTGATGGGGGGTGAGAGGGACTATGCAACAATGCATAGAAGAGAAGAGAATACATGGAAGAGAATGATGCTGAGGGAGAATAGAGGAAAACCTTCTCCTTAGGACATAGAGAGTAGGGACTGTTTTCATGTCAACTCAGTGTAGGTATAACACACACTCATTTTTGTTTACAGTCCGTTAGTGCCCCAGCTTTTCCTTGGGGAGCTGTGAGTTCATTTCTAACAACTGATACTCAGCTCTTCAGGTCCTTCCAGTGCAAGAACTTCTGCATAAGCCAAGATGTACCCTGGGACTGGAAACCCATCTGTATATTTCAGCTGATTGGAAAGGTCTTCCCAAAGCTCCTACAAACCTGGGCACACTTAGGCATATATTGGCCATTTAGTATTGAAGCCATTTTTTATTTCCTTTACCTCCCTTTTAGAGATAAAAAGAAAGGATAAATAATGTAGTCCTCTCCTTTTAACAAGGACCTAGGAGCAAGTGATCCCTGATTTCAGTCATGCCGAACCATATTGAGATGAGCTAAATTATATTCACACCCTCTGGCCTGGTAAAGACAGCTCTGAGCAACAACTTAGAAAGCTTTGGCACCAGCAGGAAGCATTGAGGACAAACACAGAGGTGAGATCATACCAGGACTTGAAGTGATTCCAGCAATAACTGACAGTGAATTTGATACAAGCTACATAGAAAAATAGGTTTTGTAAGAACTGTGCAATGAAAAATATCTGTCACATTTCCATCTATTATATTTTGTTGCTGCCCAGATGAAGGCTGGCAATGGAAAGATCCAGGAAGAAAGAAGAAAGAATATGAAGATTCTTTTATTTGGCAGCCTTGCTCAAAAAAACCCAAAAAAAACCCCGAAAAAACCCCACAAAACCAAAAAAAACCCCACAAAACAAAACAAAACGAGCAACACTTGGGGAAGTCCTCACTGAGGACTACACCTTTTGGTTCATGAGAGGAAAGGAGTTAGATGGACTAAGCTCAGGAGGTCTTAAACCTCCATTGTGAACATGCCCAAATTTATTATTAGTAACCCACCACACTGTACTTTCCTAGTTTAAATTCATTTATTCTTTTGCTGATAGGCTCTGCCACCACACCAAAGAGACCCTGAAGAGGTCAGTAACATGTGAGCAACCCCAGGGGCTTGTCTAAGTCACCACATCTCACTCTGGTTACCTTTTCCCCATTGCCCGGGCTCAAGATTTTTGTTTTACTGTATTCTGCAGTTCCCTCACTCTCCAAATCCTTTCAAAGATAAACTCATGGAACAAATTACATTTCTGACAGAAAAATATAGCATGCACACAAGCGTACAAAGCTGTATGAGAAGGATCCTGGAGCAAGGATGTGAAAAATCAGATGTATGTGAAAACTAACTCACAGGATAAGAGAATGCAGATTCTGCAAAGGAACTGTCAACTTTTGAGGCAAAAACTAGAGTAAAGGCTAGAAAGAACTGTGAAAATGAGGAAGGGGAGGCTCTCCCATAGTTGAGGGCAAATATGCCTAAGGAATACACATACTAGCGTGTAGCAACTGGTGTTTTTTCGCAGAGATGAATGCCAAGAAGATTACTTTTGAAGAGTTCCTGCCCATGCTGCAAGCAGCTGCCAACAACAAGGAACAGGGCACCTTTGAAGACTTCGTTGAAGGTCTGCGTGTCTTTGACAAGGAAGGCAACGGCACAGTCATGGGTGCTGAGCTCCGTCATGTGCTGGCTACTCTGGGTAAGGGATCATCCTCTCTGTAAGCACCTCAAAAACTGCTGCTGTTTGAAGGCATGAGAGAGGGTGGGAAGGTAGTCCAAACAGTTTGAAGAAGCAGGAAGCTACCAAGTCAGACAAGACTCTGGGTTTCCTGACTGTGAATCCATAAAGAAAGCAAACAAAGCTTTGGGGTTTCTGCTAAAGACCAAAGGAAAAGGCTAGGCTTATGACATCTGAATTCAGGCAAGATATTACAAGCGAGTGTTATTTGATGAATAGAGAGAAAAGAGTGAACATCTCAGTGACATAACACAAATGGACAAAAGTAGAGGATTTGCTGCATAGTTCCTTTACTTTGTGGGAATAACTAGAATCCCTATGCATATATGTCTCTGTCTTCTAAAGAAAGTTGAAATTAAGCTCATGTCATATATAGGTGTGTGTTTTTTCACTAACTCAGAAAATAAAGAAAGCCTTTGGAAAAGCTGTAGGTTTCAGCCTCAGTTCTGTGTGGAAAAATGAAACAAGTTCTCTCCACTCTCAGGTGAGAAGATGACAGAAGAAGAAGTAGACGAACTCATGAAAGGTCAGGAAGACTCAAATGGCTGCATCAACTATGAGGGTAGGTGCAAGAGTTCAACATCCATCTTACATTTCTCTTCTCTCTTACAGTTTCATTACAGTGGGCTTTTAGCTTCTCAGGCAAATCAGGCAAAGTTCCAGTTGCGTTAGGTCAAAAGACTCCTGTGTGAAAATGACCGTGGCAATATGCTTATCCTGCAGTCACATCATGCAAAAGACTCGATTCAGCCACAGCAGAGGAGGCTGTTTTGGTCAACACCAAATCTTTAGACTCTGACTTTCCGTAGAGCAGTTGCAGTGATTGTATCCAATAGCTACTGTCTTATCACACTTAAGCAAGAAGCGAGCTTGATTTGTACAACATTAAGCGCTTAAAACTTCCCACCACCCTATCAGATCAAATCTGACCAGGTACACATTTTTCATGCCATCCGCTCATGAACAGCTGTTATTTTTAGAGTTATTTCCCAAGGTAACATTTGCTGCTCCTTCTAACTAGCGTATCTGTATTTTTCCACAGCATTTGTAAAGCACATCCTGTCTGTCTAAGAGGAATTCTCCAGGTACCAAATGGTATGTTGTTCTCATTTGCACACTTAACTTCATCTGCTTGCTATGCTTAAAGGCTTCTATACACCCATGGCCAACAGAGGCTACAAAACCATGACACCAACATTTCCCCAACAGTATGAAAATAATAAAATGAGACTTTCGTCCAAAAGCAAAGATAGCAGGAGTGAAGGTTCCTGGCTCTTGTTCACAGCCCTGTAACGCATCATTGTTTAGTAGATTTTTCAAATACAACGCAAATTGACAGCCTGAGACATTTATCCTACAGGCACAACTGAGATTTTTTTTTAACTGAAAGCAAAGCAACACCTTCTAATAATTTGTAGATTTCTATTAAGACAGAGTGGCCTGAGTACTCATGTGAGCTACTGAGAACAGGTCTTCAAACAAAATAATCATCTGAAGAAGTATATTGTCACAGTCATAATCAATAGCCAAAAGAGGGCTTCAAAAGTACCCAATTATTTAGCACTTCTCCTACAAGTAGGGGAAAATAAAAACAACAACCCCCCAACCCCCACTCCCAACCTTTATATGCTACTATTTTGTCCAGAGAAAGAAAAAAAAAAAAAAAAAACCACAAAAACCACAAAAACAAACCTCAAAACAGCAGCTATCTTTAAAATGCAAACAAACTATTGTGGGCTCATGTGAATTGTCAGTTATTCTATCCAAGGAAATACAAATTCCCAACTGTAGGAAACAAACACCTCAAAACAGAAATCAAGGGCTCAGTTTGTCATTTTGCAAGTGTTTCTTCAGCCAACATCAACTTCAAATACAACTCTCCCATTCCTTCCCAGAACAAGCCAAATTCAGAAAGACCAGATGGCACTCGAGATTTGCTGAAATTCTTCCTCAGTCTGTCACCATCAACATGGAAACTGCATCGAACTGGATGATATGACTCCAACCCCACCACTTTTTACCAGCACATGCATGAGTATCACCTTTGGGTCACTACATTTTCATTTTAAAAACCTGAGCTTTTACCAAAGCAAACCTCATGGAATAAACTCTTACCATCCAGGGTCCATCCATCCCAACCATCTCTTTCCATGTTATTTGCGTTGGAAAAATGTAATTTCTTGGAAAAATAAAGCATCCATAAATCCTTGTGGTCACTTTGTGGCTATAAAGTCATTTTTTTCCCCATCTGTTCAAACCCACCCAAAGCAGCATTCAGCAGTTAATTTATTTTCCATTTTGTGGTATATTGCATACCACTAAATAAAGTTTTATAAAAATATATAAATATAGACATTTCCAGTAGGTCACTCTACTTGATCTGAATGAAAAATTCTTTGTTTGGGATCTGGGAGGAGGAGTAATTAATTAGGGTATTACCACCAACATCAGCATTTACAACATTTTTGGGAGAAGACCTGGTATCTGTTGTCAGAACAGCTCCAAAGGTGGCAAGACCCAAAACCAGGCAGGGTGGCCCTGCTGCAGGGGACCTTGCAGAGCCACTTTTCCCAGCAATATCTCCTCTGTACTGCTGCAGCAGCAGGTAAACAGCACTGTTAGGAAAGAATCCTACCTACTGTCTTTATTTACAGCTTTATGGACAACTAGAAAGAGCAATCAGAACTTACAGCCACCCTGAAATGCTCTGTAACTGTGAATAGACCCAGCACCAGGCAAGAAGAGGCCAACTACCCCTTCTGCAGCAACAGTGGGAATAGCCATTACTCAGGGAAGTATTGTTACATTCCCGCCCTTAAATGTAGCTCCTCTCTCTTCCTTAAGTGTTCAGGAAACTTCCCTAATCCCCAACTGGGTATCAGCCTGTTCTATTAAAATCCTACCTCGCCTTATTGAGTTACTATGCACAAAGTGACCATAATTCAAGTGTCAACAGGTGCAGAGGCATGGCTGGCACCAGAATAAACCACAGCCATTCATACAACAGCTGCCTCTTTCCTGAGGCTCCCCAAAAAATCTCCCGTTTAAATCCTCACCATGCTGGTACACAGGGCCAAATGAACCTGTGAACTATACCCTGCCCAGAGACTTATGCCAGCAGACAGTTTACAAAGGGTTGCAGTTGCTTCACTCAAAATGCAAAAAGCCCTGGATAGAAGAAAGAAGAAAAAAGGAGTTATTAAACTTCTTCCTAAAAGGGCAATTTAAAAAAAGTGCAGGCTACACAAGCAGACTCAAAGCACTGCTACACACCCTACTGTTCCTCAACATCCTGCCTATACACCCACACTCCAGACAGTTTCTCTTTCCAAGAAACTGTGGATCTCAGTTGTTGGGAAAGCAAAAAACTGAAAACCAAACCAACATTACATTACATACACACATACATACATACGTACATATATATATATACATATATAGTGACAAAGAGGCTGACAGCATGAACATATGTAGATGTAGATGTATGTGTGTACGTATATGCTGTCAGCCTCTTTTTCACACTGCCTTGTCAACGCTGCACTGATGTGTGGTCACAGAACCTGCCTAGTCCAAGGCTGGACACAGCCCTAAAGGGAAAGGCTGAATTTTCCATCAATTTCTTTTTTTTAATTGCAATTTTTATTAATTTCTAAAATATTTGGGACTCAAGCCTGGACAACTAACAAAGTGGGATGACTTCTCATCACTGTACCAGACAGATTTTTAAGCTGGCTAGTTTTTAAAAACTCACATTCATATTTTTGTTTAGAACAAAATGCCAGATTATGAGACATAACTAGGCTGACAGTATTTCTCTGGATTGTAATTGCAAAGAATCAAGGCAATACTTACTATGCTACTCTCACTCCTCAAAAATTAAAGTACAAATAATTGTTGCAGACAAAACAGATGAAAGCAAAGAGAACACTCCTTTCCTATTAAACTGAGGTCAAGCCTCAGAGTATTTCATGGAGCTGTGCAGGGAATGGATTTTTATGCCATCCAAAGGTTTTAGTAATTTTAAAAAATTTCCACCCTAAATTGAGACAAATACCTGAAAAAAATGTTCACATTCTCATAAGACCTTGAATAACTCAGTCATTTATAAAGAATAGCAAATACTTCGTACACTACTAGCCTCTTTGACCTAGTGACAGCTTCAACATAAATGTTTCTATTTCTCCATTTTGAAAATGAAGAAACAAGATGATTTGGAAACCTAATGATAAGGGGGTTTGGGGGCTTTTTGGAGAAACACACAAAACTGTCTTAAAATCAGCTTTAATTTCATCAATAAATCCCACTGAAATTATACCAATCTGAAAGCACAGTTTGGAAATGCATGAACAGCTTTGGTGCCTCATCTGTGAGAGAGCAGAGAAACCTCTTACTTTGCCTCAAAACCATTTAAAGGGTGAAGTTTTTTCAACCTACTGCCTCCATACTAGTAAAACAAGCATCACTCAGAGCTCTGATTTTGGGGAATGCTCCTCACTAAAGGCTGCTTTCTCTTACATTTTCTGTTCACCTAAGGAAAGAAATACTCTGTACAACCAACTCTTCCAAGAGTGACAGAAGACCCCAGCAGCTGGGGAAGGAAAGCCAGCCTGCATCTGTTCAGGCTCTGAATAGAAAAAGCAATTCTCAGTCCCTGTCATCTGACACCTCTTGCCATCACTATACTTGCTTTGTATTTTAAATAGAACATGGTTAATGAACATACTTTCCACTACTCCACCCAAATGACAGTTTAACTCTTTGGGACCAAGGCTAAATTCCCAGAAGAAGGTCAAGATGTGAATCACCAGTCCTTGGTACACAGCACTAGATCCAGCAATTGGCACAGGGAGCAGGCAGCCTACAAAACTGAGGTGGAAGTGTCAGAAGGATTGAGGAGAGATGGTCATTGTCTCCAAGGATGTAATTCTGCTCTTGGCAGAGGCTATATTCATTGAGTTAGCCACTATCACACAACTCCACAGCTGTTTCTGCCAGGCTAGGGATAGCCAAGAAACCTCTCAAAGAATGGGATTCATGTGCACAGAGCAAAATGGATTTCAGATAGCAGGGAACTGCAAGAGGAGCAATGTCTCTCAATCTAGCACTGCTTAAGGGGCCAGGTCCCTGTCTAGGAAAAGGCAGAGGCTGTTTTCTACTACTCACAGTGCTTTTCTCTGAAGGTATCCTAGACCCAAAAGTGTCAACCATATTATCAACAGAAATCTCTTACATGCAGGAGCTGAGTGGCAGAAACACAGATGCTATTCTTAATAGGAACAACTGTTTCTGCGCTCTATCAACATTCTCCCTAGTCTTGGGCTGTATTTTAATTTATTTTAGAAGAATGGTTTCAAGACAGTGGGTGGCGCAGAAACAGACATCATATGGACAGAAAGGGGCATTTATCCAGGACAACAAAGCACAGCAGGTCAGGTGTGCCTGATGTGTCAAGAGTTGCTTACTGGTCTTACAGCACCAGAGAGTTGAACACAGTGAGCTCCACCCACTGCCCCAAACTCATTTGGGCAAAGGTTGTTCAGACATGTCTCCTCAAAACCCTCTCTATATGGCTCTCTTTTCTCATTTCCAGGAGCTGCTAGACACTGGTCATTTCTCCCTCCTACCTACAGACCAAGAAACTGAGGAAGTACAACAGCCTATAACATGACCTGGGTCCTTCACACAGATCTGCTAGACCTGACCCTCATGGTACAAGGGCAAACCCAGGAGAAGAAAGTTTAGCAAAGACATCCTCTTGCTGGCAGGCACTTGACTGTTCACATCACTAAGACCTCTCAGCCTTCATATCTGTCTTCTTTATATTAGTATTGAGGTATTTTTAAAAATCCACAGTATATACAACACTCCTGTCTGAACAAACTCCACAAATGTAACCCTCCCAGTGAAGTAAACTTGCTTCAACAACAAAGTATTTTCCTTTTTCACATAGCTCCCCTCTTATGGCACTGCCTACCATTCTTACAAGTACAATTGTTCCACTTCAGCATGTTTTCAACCAAATCTCAGACTTTAAACACAACATATTTAAGCATCCTTCTTCAGAGTGGTCCCAGGTCTGCTCGCAGGTGTCTAGAAATGGGTGGAGCTTGGACCCAAGTGGGCGTGACCAGGTTGCTACTCTATACTACTCAAATAGTTCGGGGGAAAAAAAAAGGTGAACATGAGCCATTTTGTTCTGTTTCTTCCTCAGAGAAGCTGCTAATGACCAGCACTCTGGACTCTGCCTCTGTTTAAATCACCCTCTCTTCTGTATACTTTTGTTAACACTGTTGCTGTTACTCTTAATTTTTCATCCTATTGTTTTCATCTCAACCCATAGTGTCTGCCTTTGTCCCTCTCTGACCAGAGGGGGCAGAGGGAGGGGAGCAACTTATTTGGAATTTAATTTCCAGCTGGTTTTAAACCACCACACAACTACTATCTTATTGTCAATGCAATCCTCCTACAGATTTAAATCTACTCCTTCTTATGCCACGGAGATTGACTTTTACAAGGATACAAGGAAGTGCTCAAACATTTAACACAGAAAAGATACTTCTTTACGAACCTGTTATTTGTAATTTATTTTATAACAAAAAAATGCAATACTTTCATTTACCCAGGCTCTTACATTTACTTCAAAATGAAGTATCAAATGTTGCTGAAAATATCAAATTTCACACACATCTACCTTCTAGACTAATTGGCACAGTACATATCAGACCATGGTTTATTAGAGCATTAAACTGAATTTTCCATTATCTAAATCTATGGCTTGGGAGGATGGTATACATTAGTTCATAAACTATCATTTCTCCACCAATGTAGCAATAATGGGTAGCAGCACTCCTAAATCAAACTGTTTGTTGTAACAGAAAGGCTATTGCCAGCCCTCTGGAAGGGCCCTGCACTAAGAAATGAATAAGGCAGATTGATAAAAGCAATAAAAAACACCTGTGTATTTCCTCAACCTCATGAGAACTATTTCAAGAGGGATTATTCACACTGATTAAAAGAAATAGCAATGATAATATTTATTTGTGGTTATACTTTTAAACAGAAAAATTCATTTTCACCATGTCTCCATAGTTTACATGCATCATTTATTTTGTTGGAGAGTACAGTCTTACGCTGGATGAAAGGCATTTAGGCATAGAGAAATGTCACAGGGTGAATTGCAGCCAGTGGCTGCAAGGAATTCAGCTCCTGTTCAACCTCACAAACATCCTTTGAAGCTCACTCAGCCTCTTCACGGTCTTGTGAGTAAAACTGGTCAATGAGGAGCACATTAAGAGAGAGACCCGGACAGGGAGACAGCACAAATTCCTGAGAAAGCCAGTGCTAAAAGTAGCACCTCACAGTGGCTCTGCAGTTATGTTGTCCATAGCCACCTGGAACACTTCTCCTTGGTGTGTTTTTCTCTGTGCTGACCTTTTTCCTTCTCACCTCCTGTTGACTGCCAGGCAGCAAACGGAACTGACTGTTGCACCTTCAGCGTACATCAGAGCATGTAGGTTGGAACAATTTCCAATCTCTTTTAATCTTACGTGCTACATAGCAGGACAGGGCTACGTAGCATGGGTCACATCCATTTTCCATGAAGGCAGATCCTTAAGAAAACCAAAAGTGAGGAGGAGTGTCTAACATGCTTCTACCTCACCAAGTCTGGCCACTCTGGAGTTTGTTTTTCCATGGCTCTGCTACGAGAACCAAGAAATCACAAGTAAACCCCATGTACCAGATGGAATAAGAGGAGTAAATGTCTCTCTTGTGGTTGCCATGAGATTTGTGAAGCAGGCTTGGATGTGAAAATGTGAAGAAACAAAGCACCTATAGATCGTTACATTTGGGAAAAAAAAATCTCATGCACTTAAGCCAATCACATTTTGAGGGTTTTGGTCTTGAAACTTGATTCACACTTCATGTAGATTTGCAGTTGGCAGCCACAGAATGCTTGCATTGAAGGGAAGGCCTTGCAATACAACCCATTTTAAAATAAGAGTTCCTTTCCACAATAAAAGTGTTACTGAATTCAAAGCCCTTCTGAACTAGCAAAGCTGCACAAGCCCCTTTAAAAAAATCTCAACAGCATGGCTATGCTTAACTTTTCATGGCTAGATATAAAGGAAGAGAAAATAATGAAGAAACCCTGTAGTCATGTATACCTCATAGGAAGATCAGTACAGCACAGAGTTCACAACCTCAAAGTTTAACTGTTGTCACAGAAAACCCCACTGGATGTCTCTTTCAGTCACATCCTCTGCCTACAGTGCACGACAGTGATTGTCTCTGCCCACAACTGTGGTGAGGATGGCGGTATTTAATTTCCTAGAGCCTAGCTAATTAGCCAGTCCTAAGAACATAACCCTCATCCACCTTGCAGAACATTAAGTGTGTCTGGGGCCACCACTTAGTATTAAATGCTTGGAGCAGAGGCTACAGAGAGCCTGTGAGACAATTTTAAAACTAAGAAATTATGACTGAAGAAAGCCTTAAAGTAGCTGCTACAAAGGAATTGCTATCCACCCTATCATTAATGTGCAAAATAGCGTTGAGGTTCATTAAGCAAACAAAGTTTCTAGATTGTTTTCCAGAGTTCCTGGTACTCAGGACTCATTAAAAGTCTCTCTTCTCTGAAGAGAAGCAGCTCTTTCCAATTCCATTAACTAAATTCTTTTCCAGGGCTCAAGAAAACCCTGGAATTTTTGGAATTTTTGAATTCCAAAACCAGAAAAAATAAGAGGAAGATACACCTCCTTCCAGGTAAAAGGGATTAATTGCTTCCCATGCTTTTGTTACCCAGTTTAGAATTCTGTATCATTCAAGGAACAAGAAGAACACTGTGTGTGATAACAAGCCATATACAACTGAAACCATAGGCTGGGCTTCCTCTTAGGTTATTACATTCCTCAGCTTTACTAGCTCAGAGACACAAAACCAAAATAAGTTTTCCCTTTTGTATTTCTAAGTATCAGCTCTCCAGACTATTTGCTCAGGAAGGCATTTTCTTTGGCTCCTTGTGACACAAAAACAGACATATTTTTTACTCAATGCTATACTGAGCATTACCATTTTTCAAGTTGTTCCCCTTCATGCAAATGACAGTGCTTATTAACTGCCTCATTAGTTTAAAAAGTGGTTTCAGTTCAGATTTTCTCTTCTGTAATCATCCTGTTTATTTCAAAAGCTAAGTCAGTTACTACTAGACAACAAATAAAACACTTCTGCCTTTGCTTAACTTACAAGGTTTATTTTTGTCTGTTCCTTAGTCATTCAGGAGTGTATTCGATCTTCAGAGCAAAGGTTGATGCTCTTACTGTACCTCTTGCTCACCTCTGACGGAATAAAAACCAGCAGTTAATTGAACATGTGTATGGTATGAAGGCCACACAGCAAGAACACATTTTCATAAGAGTAGGACTTGTTTACCTTCTTAGCAAGTCTGCTAAGGCTGTGAAACTAGGCATGCAAGGAAGGCAGGCCAGTATCTACACAAGCTGAGTACAGCCCCACAATCACAAAGGAGCCTTGCTAATCACCACAGCAGGAATATAGCCATCCCAGCATGCCTTGCTACATTTTCTGAGCTCAACACCTACCCGTGGGCAAGGGTGGTGCTTGCCTAATTCGCGTTCTTGAAAGCAGCAAAGCAAAGAAATCCTTCTTTCCTCAGTGTAGATTAAACCCATTACATTAATTTACACAGTTTGGTAGTAGCTTCCATCATGTTATTCCTGCCAAATTTGGTGCTACTTTCTTAGACACAGACAAATTCTCTCTCAACCCCTTGCTAAATGGAGGATAAGAAAACATACTTTTCTATTTGCCTGGACAAACAGGTCCAGCCACAGCTGATAAACATCTGTTGGTCTCAGTATCTAACACAATTATTGCAAAACATGGGAATGAGTCCATACCATGAAGGACACCTTAAACACACACCTCAATCTCCTTTCACACCACCAACTCAGAACTGGTGAGAATGTTTTTAGGTAAGGGCTGCGGTAAGCTGGCTTTCAGCCGGAGACCTGTGAAGGAAGTACTGAGTAGCTCGTTAGAGCTACTGTATCCAAACCCCCAGTGATTGGTACATGATATGATACATATGTATTCTGCACATTTTTTTTTAAAGTGTTAAAGGAGCAGTAAAGCTACAGAATTTAGGATTAGGAAACACTAGCTTCAAAGTTACTTGGCACTTCTGAAGTAAAAGTAGTTCATGAGGGCTGATCTCAATGTTGTCTGTATCATTTGAGCTCTGTTAAATCAGCCAAATGGAGCAGCTTTCTCCTAAATACCAAACCAATAGCAAACATGAAGTTTGAAACTGTAAGCATCGATACTGCTTACAGTTATGATAGAGAGATGCTGTAAAACACTATCAGAAGTATTCAATACCACAACACAGGATGTTGCTCATTCTGATTCTGATACAATAAAAAGTACAGAAGCATAGTTTCATCCTAACACAACTATAGCACCTATTACGCATCAAGGGAGCAGTCCTTTTCTGGGAGATAATGCCTTACTTGCACAGCCCTATTTCATGCAATGCTTTCAACCTTCAGCAACACCTTAAGTATATTCACGTCTGCTGTGTTCAACAAGTGCCCTTATGTGCCTTTTATGTTCACAAACTGCTGCTCTGATCTATGTTGCTCAAAAATCAAGTGCATTTTTAATGGTCTGCAGCTGATTTACATAGGACAAAACCGATCAAGTCACAAACTTCACTGATAATTTGAATTCTTCATAGCCCTCCTTGAGAGCTTTTACCCTGTGCCACATGCTAAAGTAAACGCAAACTGATGAACACCTGAGTAGCTGAAGCTTCTTTCTTTGGTATCAGACTTAACAAATTCTCCTCACAGAGGAAACCAGGACTTCAGTCTGTAACTTCTATTTCACTGGGAGTGCTCCCTGAAACTACTGCTCTTCTTGAGCTTTGGTAGAAGTGATTTTGAAATAAAATCATATGGTCAAGCTCCAAATTGGCACTGCTGCATGCTGAAAACTGCTGACAGCTATCTAACAGACAAAGATATGCCTGCATGGGCCAGCATCCTAGATTGACAACCCTTTTAAAACATGTTAGTTTGAGGTTTCATGTTTGAAGACCCAGAGAAAACAAAATCCATCCCATGGTGAGATATTACCTGTCACCATCAGCTTCAGACCTGTCAAGTCTCATTCTCAGTTCATGAGACTCCCACACTTGACTACGATGTGCCTCTTTCTGCTGATTCCCAGCTAAGGCAAGACCTCACACACAGGCCTTGGAGGGCTGTGGGATCTCTCTGGTTCTCCTAGGCACATGCTGAAGGAGATGGCTCTCCTGCCAGCTGTGTGTCTATATGCTACATGTGGTCAGAGAGTGAGAGCACAGTTGGGGTGCTCTGCCAGGATGGAGGGATGAAAGCTGGTTACCAGGGGCCCATGCCTACTTGAAGACATGACCATTAGCTGCTGCCTGTCTCTGTCTGTCACATCATCTCACACCCACATGACTGACACTGTGTGACCCCATGCAAAGGCGCACTAAGGAGAGTCACGTATCAAGGGGGAAGTAAGCTGAGAGCTCTGCATCTTGTTCTAGCTCTCCCTGCACTATAATTGCAACACTAAAAAGTTGGACAAAGAACACGGAGGTCCCCTGATGGACACACATGCTAAATTGGCACTGTATTCTTCTTGAAAAAAGACAGCACATCAGCTTTAAATAACCTCCTCAGAAACCAAACCTCTAGGCTATTCATATCATGAATGTCAGACATGAACAGTTGGACTCATTCTTTGCAACACAGACTGGAAGTCTAAAAAGGAAATAAAGGGCTTTGTGAGAGGGGCCAGTGCTGTCCATTGTTGTGTTTTCAAAACCTCTGGTCGTATCTTGCAGCTTGGCTTTACAGACAGTATCACCACAACATGTGGCAAAACAGAGGAACACAGATAACCAGGCTGTTCGAGCAGGAGCTTCCATTACCCAGATACAGAGACAGCCGTCTGTCAGAAACTACCCTCAGGGCTGGGACATGGCGGCAACAGCTGTGAGGGGAGCAGTTCAGAATGACTGATCATTCAAGAAGAACATATCTATAAGCAGCTCTTCCACTTCAGATTTCTACCTTGGATAGCGAACATTATTCAAAGGCAAGCACGTGACAATAAAACTCTGAGAAAAATTAGAACAGTTGCATCCAAGGACTACATTAACTGGTAGTTTTTCACATTAAGTTGTTGTAGCGGGTTCAGTTCCTAAACCGGGCAGAAACACCAATTTATGTAGCGGATTCAGTTCATAAACCGGGCAGAAACACCAATTTAGTGTAGTGGTTTGGTTCAAAATATCCCTTACTTACTTATTTTGCTTCTGTGAGATAAGAATTAGGAGAAGCCAAAGCAGGCACAAAACTTAAAAGAATATAAAGAAGTTTATTAACAGACCTAAAAGAAAGGGGAAAAAAGTCAGACTAAACCTTCAGAACACTTCTCCTCCTCCCAACCTTTCTTCCTTCCCCCACTGAAAACATAAAAAGACAACTCTTGAGATTTTCAGTCAGTTTACCATCTCTATAATAATCTCTTTTTCAGTTCACTTAGGGAGAGGAGT
The DNA here is from genome assembly GCA_013398055.1 of Ifrita kowaldi. Taxonomy (NCBI): domain Eukaryota; kingdom Metazoa; phylum Chordata; class Aves; order Passeriformes; family Cinclosomatidae; genus Ifrita; species Ifrita kowaldi. Next base: position 329,938 of record VZRS01013562.1, read on the forward strand.
CTCTTGCTCGTGCTATGGAGACATCTCCACAAGAAACAGTCTCTTGTGGCTTCAACGTCACAGCAAGACAGCTGCCCGGGATGGTTCTCTGCTTGCATGTGAAAGTCTTTTCCCTCGACTTACAGCTTTCCCCACAACTGTTCTCGAGGGTTCAATCTTTAGCTAATGGGGTACCATTTTTTAAGGATGAGCTGTTCAGAATTGAAAGTTCTCTTCACCTATCTCTGGGAGCACCCCCATCTCCAGGAACAGAGGTCCTCTTCTTCCCTGGGACCAAGGGTCTTCATCACTTAAATCTGTCTCTGTTCAAGTTTCTCATCAAATCACAGCTACTTCAACATTTGCTTATTTCAGCGCAGGTACTTTTGCTCACAACTGCAGTTTGAATGCTCCACCCCCCAAGATTTCATGAAATTACTATGGGTACTCTAATGTATCATAGTCCATCACCATAGCCTTACAACAGAATTTCAGCTTCTAGGTTTGAAGCATCTCCTCTTTCTCCTCTCTCAGGGTTTCAGCTCCTCTTTCTTCACTGACTTTGGGGTCTCTATGGTGTTTTCTTCACATGCCTTCACCTTCCCCTTTCCTCTGACCTGGGAGAGGATTGATGTCTGCAGGCTTCAGCTGTTCTGGAGGAATCTTACAGTACTAAAAGAGTTAATCTCACCTGGGCCTTGCAGCTGGAATTCACTTATCTCTGTTGGTCACATGATCTTGCCGGGCAGCGGCCTCAGATGAATTTCAGCTGCACCAGGTGAGGGCCGGCCAGCACTGAGGGGGCTGTGCCGGGTGTTCAGAGAAGCAGAAGCGGCTGAGGTCTCAGCCAAGCCGCACCGCAGCTGACCCGGCCAGGCCCGGCCGAGCAGGACATAGCCCCACTGGGAGGCGCCGCGGGCCCCTCCCCCAGTTACTTGTCCAAAAGCTGGAAGCAAGAGAGCTTTCCCGGAGTTTGTTCGTTCTTAAATGTGGATCATAGAGGCATGTCAAGCTTCTTAAGTGGCTTTAAAAAGTTGCCAATATTCAAACTAGCCAGTTGATTGGTTCTGTTGGGTCTAGAGGAAGCTGTAAGCACCTCTTTGCAAAAGAATCACTTCCATGGCTGATGGAGCCCTTCCTTAACTAAAAACCCAAACTATGTTAAACCATGACAGTTGTCTGTTATCAAAATAAAATCCAACATGCCTACCCCTGGAGGAGAGCACCCTTCCACAGCAACAGATGCTGCTGCAGATGTAATAGAACTAATGATATCCCAGCTCAGGAATACACGTGGAAAGTTGCAGGTGAATTATTTGACAGAAAAAATGCATACAAAGAGACTTGTTTGCTCAATTCTTTTAAAAGTTCTTTTACTCTGCAGTGGGAATAAAAGACTGCAAAAATTGTCTCTTCTTAAAAACAGATCATTCCTTTTACATGGCTGCTCTTATCTGAATATACTTGTACAGTCTTCATGTCTGGAGAATACATGTTTCTCAGATGAACTTCAAGTTTGACAAAAACCAACCTCATTTTCATTTCAACCTGTCTTACCAAAAGAGCTCTGAACACTTTTTCTCCAGGTAACGTACAATTCCTTTATTTGCTAACTTGGTATCTAGCAAGGCCATGTGCAATTTTTTTCAGCAAGATAATGCTTTAAATTGCATTCACTGTAGTAAACACGTTAGACATTGTTCACAGTAAAGCACACACTGAAGAGAATGCAGATCATTTCCAGCAACAACTTACTAGCACTGGAAATAATGAAAAAAAACAACCATAAATGCGTGACTGAGAAGAGACTGCTCAACCAAACCAATTCATAGCAAAGCCCAAATGTCACTTAGTCCTCAGGTCAGGGCTGTACACACTGTAGGGGAGCCCTCTGACTTGGTGTCTTTACATTACACTGGCAACCATTCTAATACCAGAGGAGTGGATATTGCTACTTCTGCATATGATGGGGGTCACAGTGTTTATCACAGAGTAATAGAGATCTGTGCAGTTTGGAGTGTCAAAGGAAAAAATCTGCCACTAACCCAGCAGCAGAGAACTACTAATTTGAGACATTTTACACCCAATAAACTAGGGCAAACCGTATTCTCTCCTGAGCCATCTGTACCAGAGTTCAGTAAGGAGGGACAGGCCATGTACTGGTATGGGAGATGACCATAACAAAAAGAAAGCATCACCATGAAGGGTAGAAAATAAGAATTAGAGATTCAGCCTGTGCTTATGCCTCCAGGAGGAACAGAGGTGCGGGGACCAGACAGGGCTAGGAAGGAGTACAGTACTGTCACTTAATCCTGGCTCTGCTGTGTCTCTGTAAAGACCCATTAGGCTGTTGCAAGAAAAGCACAATCCTGAACTGGAAACGGCATCTGTAAGAAGCAACAATGTATTTGCACTCTCTGTCCTGTTGCAGTATCTACTTCTACTCTGTTTTTTGCAAGCACATTTAAAAGGAAAAAAGTTGTTCTTAATGTCCTATTTTTTGTAGCCACCCTTCTCTCCCAAAGAATGCCAAATGTCGATCTGACTGCCACTGTCTGTTTAAGGAATTTCCTGATCCCAGAAACTGATCCTTGAAGCCTGGACAAATCTTACTTTTCTGTGGCTTAGGACAAGATCTACGATCTTTCAACTCTCTTATAGTGCACAGGTGCAAATGTGATGGGATATGTCCTGCCAGATTTTCTTGCTACAACAAAGCTACCAAGACCGTAAATTGGGTGACCTGGCAATGCAGATCTCCCCGTCAGCCTCCTGCTTGCTAACAGACCTATGACCAAGATGCTGGGCTTACCCAGGAGCCTATACCAGCTTAAGGACGGCACTTTCCAGGAGGCTCTACCTGACAGGACCTCATAAGCATAGCCAAATTTTACCTCTGGACATCCAAGTTCAGTAATTCCCAACAATCTCCTTTTTACTTCTTCTCTGTCAACTGCTCCTGCATGGCTCCCTCCTGCCTACTCTGATATAATAATATGAGATCAGACTCCCAAATGAAAAAGCAGGACAAGTTTCCAGGCTGCAACTGGTTTTGTAGCACAGATGCTTCTCTCTGTAAGTACAGACAGCTCTGTGTATTGCCAATATGTCACACTGAAAACACCGTCCCTTGTCTAGAGGTGCTGCTGCTTTCAAACAGGCTCATCCATAGGAATAGCTATTCCTGTAGTGCCATCTCCTGGCTTAAAGTATAGGAACACAATAGCTGAAAATATTTTTTATATATGTTTAAAAACTTTACAACAGGTTTAGATTATGGATCAATATAAAGAAACACCCAAACCACAGGCATTCTTTCAATGGATTTTGTACAATTCACTCCCAAGAAAGTATTAGTTTAAAATGATTAAGTTTTGCAAAGCATCTTCTGGTCCAATCTGCTTTGCAATTTGAGCCTTTTCAGCATTTGTTTTATTTCTCAACAAACACCAAGGTCCAAAACTTCCTTTTTGCTTAAATTTTTTGTGCCATCTTATGACTCCAGAGGGTAATTCCTGAGAGTTCCACAACACCACACAGAAGTGAGGTAAGTATGTAAAACCCCAATTATGAGAACCATGTATCATTTTAACCCCATACTTAATGATGATTGGTAACATGTATTTTCTGGATATCAGATCTAGTTATCAGATCTCTAGAGCATACCTAGTTATATCTATCAGTTTGTAGGTCAGGGTATTGTTGCTAAAAGAAGCTGATAGGAGCTCCTTTCCTGGTGAAAGATGCCCATTTATGGCTCAAAAATCTCCCAAAAGGGCTGACTTGGGAGAGTATCCCCTGTCAGGACTATGCACCATGCAGCAGGGTGACCTCAGGAGCCAAAGGGATGAAGAACTATGAGCAGACTATTAAATCTTTATCCTTCTCCCCACCTCCAGTGGTTTGCTCTTCCTTAAAGTGATGCCTGCTCTGATATTGAGCCCCCCAAGATGTGAATAACTGTTTGAGTAAAACTTTGAATGTTGGGTTTTTTTAGTTGTTAATCAGTACAGTTTATGAGCATTGCAGTAACTGGGGGAAAGGTAATTCTGGCAGTGGGAGATTGTGATGACTGACTCATTGACCACCTACTCAAAATAGACTCCAGACTCAAATGGAGGGAAGAACTGCACATGAGGACTAATTTGAGTGAGAAGTGAGAAATATAACTAGCAAATAGGGGGTTGAGTACTAATTAATAAAGAGGTTATGTAATAAAATGTATGGCTTTGACTGTTGTTGGAGTGAGAGCTACTTTGGACTCAGGCCCAGAGGAAAGCCAAAGCACAGGAGTTGAATTAAAACCTTTGGACAAGCTGAGATACATAAAGTCATACCAAAGTGAAATAGAAATGTAGATTTTTTAACTTCTAGTAGAAATACATGCTAAGGGCCTTAAACATTAAAAAGCTGCAGCAGAGACCTTGAGCATAGTTCTTTTTGCTGTAGCAGTGTTATTCTTTCATAGAGTTCTTTATTTTAGACAAAATATGGATAGAACTATATTGTTCACATTTTTTAGATTTATTATTTTTGACAAAATATAGATAGAATGAAATTGTTCACATTTTTTAGATATAATGTTCACATAAACAATAAGACTTGATAGAAACCATATATGTAAATTTGTGTGATACCTATGCAATGCTTACGATTGTTGGAATTAGACCAGGATAGGTTAAGAAAAGAAAAACTAGAATCATGTGTTAATTTCATTGGTTAATTAACAAATATAATCCACACTTCTGTAAGAAAGAGAGAGTCAGTCAGTTAGTTAGTTAGAAGAAATCGGAGGATCAAGCTGCTTTCCGCCTGCTGTTTTGCTGCTGCTGCTGCTGTTGGCTTTATCGTGTAACCCCCTTGAACTCTGCCTTCAAGAAGCTATGAGACTGTGAAATAAAGAACTTAGCAGAACAGCAGCCTTCTCTGCTCTCTTTTGCCCTGGTCCGAGAATCCCATCATCAAAAGCACAACAGTCTATTAAAGTCTATAAATCATGTAAAGCTTTGACGAATGGGGAGCTAGCCTTTTATGGCTTACCATCTAGCTCCCTACTTCATGCAAACTAGAATAAAAAAATAGAAATACCTTGCCTCTGTGTGTGAATTGGTGCCGTGCAATGGGTAACATTCAGAACAACACCTCCATCCTTCAGAAAGCCCCTGCACACAATAATCATAAACTGCCTAAGTTAGAGAACCAGCACACAAAATAAAAAAGGAAAGTGTGAGAAACTAAGCCCACCCTTCTTTTGGGGGTTTTATAAATTTAATAAGGGACAATAGGAGACAAAGGTCACTTAAAACAAAAACCCAGTGCTGGGTGCGTGGTTCATAACCAGAGGCACACACACACACAAATTTCCCGTTTATATGCTTTAACGTTATGCATATTAATAAACCACAATGCATATGCATAGTTTTTCTGAGAACTAACATTTTCTTTTAGAAGGGATTAACATAGTTCCTCCCCCGATCCGCATTTTAGAGCATGCGTATTATGATCGTGAGAGTTTTCGGGGGTCTTCTTTGATGAAGGCTCAGCTCTCCCTCACATCTTGAACTTTTCAACTTTGTCTTTGGAGCATGCACCGTTATGGTGTTCCTAGGTCTTTCTGGATCACACCGGTTTAAATTCTTTACTTTGTGGCTAATTGGCTTCATTGTTGCCAACTTCTCATTAGTACATCCTGCTGCTTCCCCATCTAGCTATGCTTGTCTATTCTTGAGATTATTCACCTGGCGAGTTTCCCTTTATTTAAGCATTAAGCGACTGGTTAACCATATACTAGCTATTACTTTGTATAGAAAGTTATGATTCAGGTTATATTGGTATCTTATAACTCAAGCTATATAAGCATCTTGTAACTTTGACCCCAGTTATAATGTTAACTAGTTAATATCTGCATAGCAAAGTTATTTTTAACACATTTGTACATAACATTTCCTAACATATTCTAATACATAATATTTCTTACATTTTACTATCTGCGAAAGTCAATGCTATAATAGCTTTTTATCACAGAAAGAAAAAGAAAAAAAGAAAAAGGAAAAAAGAAAAAGGAAAAAAGAAAAAGCACACACGCACACATACACGCACCCCAAAAAAGCGTGCTAAATTATTTTGGTGCGCAGGTTCTGCAAATCAAAACCCATTGTCACCAGGAGGACCAGCCCCGCGAAGGCAAAACGGCCAAAAGGCCCAATGACGGGCATCCCTCAGGGGAGGGAGCTCAGGTTCCAGCCATGCCGCCCCGGGGGATGACCGTCCCTTTCCTGAAGGCTCTGAAAGAAGGAAGACGGAGCCGTGGCCAGGAAGATCGTCCCTCATTCCGGGAGCTATCGCACGAGCTGCCTTCAGTGCACAACCCCTTCGTCTGGCTGTCACCTTTGCTCCCGCTCCCCTCCATGACGTGATTGCAAAGCTACATTAGAAAAATATTAATTATACAGCTGTTTCACGATACTCCTCCCTCCAGCCCGGAAGAGATTTACAGCCGTATGTAGGCGGGCACGGGGGTAACTCACGGGGCTCCAGCGGCAGTGCCGCCCTGTCCTGTCCCGTAAAATGGCGGCGTGGCTGTTTCGGGTGCGCGGTCTCCTGCGGGCCGCTGGCTCCCGACCCTTGTCCGCCCAGCCCAGGTGAGCGGGACCGGCCATGGTGGGCAGCTCTGGGGCGGAAGGCACCGATCCGTGAGGGTGGGTGAGCACCCCTGAGCTTGGGTTCCGTAAAGACCAGGGTGAATGTCCTTGCCCACCTGCTTGGGGGTGTCTGTGTGCGGGCTGATGGGGCTGTCTGTATGTGCTGTCCATTCTGTGTGGATGTTTGTACGCATCTCTGGGTGTATTTGGAGGGTGTGGATGCGTGTGGTCTGTATACGTGTAGCGGGAGGGTTACAGATGCTATATGTACGCCTGTGTGTGTGTGTGCGCGGCCGTGCTCCCATCGCAGGAGGCAGCTGGGGCTGGGCGAGCCCCCCGAGCCGCGCGGGCCCGGCAGCCCCAGCACATCCATCCCCGTGATCTCCCGACCTTTGCTGCACTTCTCGGGAACAGCGAGTCCCGTGCTGGCAGCAGGTGACAGCAGGGCGCGTCCTTGCGCGGGCACCGCGCTCCCCCATGGCAGCAGTGCTCGGGCTCGGGAGAGCAGGAAGGCAGGAGTGGGATCACACCTTCCCAGACCTTCCTGTTTTCTCTCCCAGGACTGTCGTTGAGAATAAGAGAGCAGCCAGGCCCTTCCCTGTGTGACATGTGCAGTGTCAGCCACAATTAAACAAAAGGGTGGGCTTAAATAAAGCTCAACATCATCTTAGCTTTAAAAATAAGGTGGAGCTTTTGAGAGAATCACTCTGTGCCTAGTTTTGAGGGTACAAAATACTCAACAAGCAAGTTGCTGTATCCCATTTTTCCAAAATATTATTAGAAGTAAATATAGTCTGTGTTTCAGGGAGATTATTTCACTAGCAGAGCCTGAGTGACTACATGTTGTGTTGTGTCTCTATAGCAGAGTAAATAAGCGTAGGCTCAGCTGAGTTCTATAGGACTACACACAGTTGATGTGCAGAGGAACTGAGAGATTAACAAAATAGTTTGAGAAAGGAAAAGTGAATGCCTCTTCCATGTACTCAGCTCTGTACTTAAAATTTCTGATGTTTCATGGCAATACAATAAAAGCAAGCCTTAAAATAGTATGTTACCCTTGATGTTTCAAACCCCTACAAATGCTTTATAAATCCTTCTTTCTTATTTCATAATTATACTTTCCTTGTGTGGTTTCTACTACACTATTTCAGTTTTTGTTTTTTGTTAAAGCATAACTTTGTTTTTACATATGTTTTCATTGAGGTAACTTTATTCTTTTACCTATATGTGTATTGTTATTGTTTTTGATTTTTTTTTAAGTGTTAAGGACAAACCAGCCTTGCTTTACCTCCATTAATAGTCCAGTGGAGTGCAGTATGTATGTTAGTTCTTTGTATTTATGATGGGTATCCTTTAGACCTAATGGTGTGCCAGAGCTGGACAATGTTTAGTGAACTATATACACTATCTTTAGTAACATGGGTGTTTCTTCCCTTTTAAAAGGGTTATGCAAATAGGGTGCCTGTGTCCTAGCAGATACATTAATTTGTCTTTTTTTAGTCTTCTGCAAACAGAACAGCATGGCACAAAGCGCCTGGAACCATCTTCTGCTAAGACTTTGATTGATATAGGCACTCGGAGGATCTTCTCATCAGAGCATGATATCTTCAGGGAGAGTGCCAGGAAGTTCTTTCAGGAAGAAGTACTGCCTTTTCACACAGAGTAAGATAACCTCTTAAACATTTTGGTTTGCCAATATTCATTTTCCCCCAAAATGCTTATTGCAGTATTACTCCTGATACAATAGGATATACAAATTTACCAAATTAAAACAAACTTGTGAAAGTCATGCATGAAGGAAAATCACACATAATCAATGAATGCATCCTTTGAGCTCCAGCGTATGCAATCTGGCATCCTCAGCTTAGGCCCATGAGCAGACAAATGCAGTTTGCAGAGTTGCAGCAAAGTTTCCCTGCCTGTAGGATTAATTGACACTGGTGTTTTTGGGAGTGTTGCGGGACAGTTCAGTTCCCACATTATTGGGAAATAGTTACAGAAACAGGCTTTGATCCTGTGTCTAGGTTACTGTCTCTCTTGAAGTAGATTTTGTAGCTACCTACAAGTACACATAGCATGGTGAGGTGAATCATGTATTACCAAGAAACTTGCACAAAACCTCTTTGTTTGAATTTCTTTATTTTTTATTTCTGTGGAAATATGTGCACTTTCTGTACAGAGTAGAAGTGTTGTAATTCCACTGAACTAGAGCTGGAGGGTGGTTTTAGCCCTTATTTTGGCCATATCCAATCACATTATAGTGGTGGATAGGAAAGAAATCAACTTAGGATATGGCTTTGAACCAAAAGTGTCAAGCTGTAGTAGTGTCTTAAGCAATTTCTGGTGTACTTGAAGTAAAAACAGCAAGGGGTACTGAAGGGCTTATTCTGAAATTGCCCTGCTAGATAAGAGTATCCTGATATAGCTCAAGTGTGTATCCACAAACAGCTGAGGTGCTTCAGTTGAGTGTGTGGAGCATCATGGCTCTGGGGCAAGAATGAGCAGCAGGAGGCTTACAGTAGGGTTGGTGACAGCTATTTTTTTTTTATCCTCAAACCACAACCTTGTAGTAGTATGCTTACAGTCATATTCTGTCTATAAAACCAGATGTTTTCCCTCATTTTGTGTTAGAAGGACTTCCAGGGTGGGTTTGTGTACATGTATTGGCTCTGCTTGAGTGTGCTGAAGATCCTATTTGCCATCTTGCTGACACAACAATTTCTTAGGGAGGCTGAATCAAGCTGAACTTGTGTACTTGCATCACTTCAGTGACCGATGAGCCCCTCTGTTCTCACACCTCTGAAGTAAACAAGGAGGCTTCAGACACAATATATTAATTGTCTGGGCTGAGGTGAAGAGACAAATGTAGCATCAGTGAATGCAATTGTGGATTATTTTGAGGAGGAGAAGCTTTCATGCTGGGTGAAGTAGAGACAGGAATGTCCCTGAAAGTGGGGATCAGGGGCAAAACAAAGATGGTAAAAAGAGATTTAAGATTTCCAGTGTAGGAGCAAAAGCTCTGTGAATCAGCTGAAATACTGGAACAGCTTGCCCCGAGAAGCTGTGGCTGCCCCTTACCTGGGAGTGTCCAAGGCCAGATTGGATGGGGCTTGAAGCAACCTGGGCTAGTGAAAGGTGTCCCTGACCTTGGTAGGGGGTCAGAACTGGGTGAGCTTTAAGGTCCCTTCCAATCCAAACCATTCTGTGATTCTGTGATTCTTTTTTATATGTAGGATAAGATACTTACTGTGGGTAAACAGCTATGATATAGGTCTTCTGCACACAGGTGCATCAGAGGAATGTCGTTTACCATACAATTTTAAAATTGTGGCATTAAAAAAAAAAGCTTTAAAAAAAGAAAACCTGGAGCATTAATGACCATCCAACATTCTATTGAGTTGGCAAACCCCATAAAGAGGCACTAATTTTTCAAGAATAGATTATTCCTGTGGTGTTGAAGTTTGCAAACTATCAGCAGATAAGCCTCAACTATCTATTTGCACAAACTTGAAAGTACCTTAAAGCAGTAATTTACCAAGATACAGCAGTGACTTGTAAGAAGTGCACAGGGACAGATTTTTATACAAAACTGACTAATATGGTATTATTTGGTTCTGATAAAGCATTTTTCACTGGTAGAGTTTTCACTGGTGAAGTCTTTCACAAAAGATACTGATGTGTTATACTCATTTTGTATGTGGGTAAATGTACATTTGTAAATGGAATGTCAGGACGATAAAGACCTACCTCTAATGATCCAGATGGCTGGGGCTAAATTGCCGAAATCCCAGTCGGGTATAAGAGTCATAACAAGTCTTAATGAAATCCTGTGAGGTTACACATTGGAAGCAGGAGTTCAAACTTGTTTTGCAGTTGGTGTCCCTGTAATGCCAGTGGCATCTGTGGACTTGAAGATTAGAAACTCTGTGATTAAGCTGCTGCTTCTTGGCTGTGACATACAGTTGTCTCTGTACCTTCACACTGTCTGTTGGTGTTCCAGTGTGAGGCGGCAGCCATGACAGATAAACAGTAGCACATGGGGGGTTCAGTGTGTGACCCTGGTTTTGTGTTCATTTTGCAGATGGGAGAAGAATGGCCAGGTGAGCAGGGAACTCTGGGAAAAAGCTGGACAGCAGGGTTTGCTGGGTGTTGCTATCGCTGAAAAACATGGAGGCATTGGAGCAGATATTCTCTCTTCAGCCATCGTCTGGGAGGAGCAGTGAGTACTAGATGCTTCAGGAAGAATTTCAGTGGTCATATTGTTTGTGACTGTGTTTTTTTTTCCATAAGTTATCCCCATGATGGACTATATTTGGTTACAGAAAATTATGTTATCTTTCCTGTGGAAAAGATAGTTTAGATATATGTAAATCCCTCCTGTTTTAAGTATTCTGGATCATTGTTTGAGTAACAAGTGTCATTATGCTCCACTGGCTTTGGGACTGGGGAAAGCATTTTTTTTAGCCTGGTAGGTTATGTAACCATTTGGCTGTGAAATTACGTTCTATAAATAATGGTAAAAGTGCCAGAAGATCTCTGAGACTTCTGTGTAGTGGGGTTTCCTTCATTATTGGGTCTGTGTTGTAACAGTGCAAGTTCAGTGTTGTAGACTTGGTAGTACTTTTTTCTGAACTTCCCCCCTATTTTTTTTTCCAGGATGTATGTTAACTGTACAGGCCCAGGGTTCAGCCTTCATTCAGATATAGTCATGCCCTACATTGCAAACTATGGCTCTGAAGAACAGATTAAACACTTTATCCCTCAAATGATTACAGGCAAGTGCATTGGAGCTATTGCCATGACAGAACCTGGGGCTGGAAGGTAAGCCAAATATTAAAACAATGATCTTAACATTATTTGCTGTCTATTGATTTGTCAGTGAACAACATTCTGAACCTCCTGGTTAGTTACTGTACGGACTAGACTGTCCTACATTATAGGTAAAACTTGAAGAACCTTTTATGGATTACTTTGTTACAGCGTTTGTCATTTCAAGATGGTAGCCCAGAATCCATTTCTGCATTTGTCCTACTGTGGGCAATTATGCTTTGTATTTGCTTTTGCAGTCTGAGTTTATAGTTGCCAACTTGCTTGTCATGTGAACATACTTATGAAGCATAGTCGGTGTAAAAATAACATACATTGGTAAAGAAAGCTTGGCTTTACTATTAGCTTTTTCTGTGGAACAGAACACCTTGTTTTTCTTTCCTCTGAATCCTTTCAGAGAAATGTCCCTCTTTGCCCAGCACATGTTTGGAGTAGACACTGCTGATCTGACCAGTTTCCAAAAGAGAGAGGGACACATGAAGTGCAAAACCTGTTGGTGTTGTGTTTCTACAAATGGTGGATGTTGCTTATGACTTTTCACACAGCCTCCTGATCAGGATTGAACCTGTTTAGAGGATGTGGTTTTGTGTGGCGTTTGTCATCTGAGGCATACTGGTGTAAGTACATGCTGACCTGTTGATGTCAGTGCTTGTATTACACCACCTCCCACAAGCAGAGATGAGGAAATGGGACCTCACACTCCTGTATGGTTGCACAGATTTATCATCCTTTTCCATAGCGTGCTTGTGGTTTCTGTTACACTTGGCTATTTCATGATGTCTCACTATCCTCAACTGTTATCACTGAGCCCATGCCTGGATGGTATAAAATCTACCTTATTTTGTACTGGATAGAATTCAATATACAAATTGCAGCTTCCAGAATGGTTTTTTGAAGGACCTTTTGAATTTCGTTTTAGCGACTTGCAGGGAATACGGACATACGCAAAAAAAGTTGGAAGTGACTGGATTCTTAATGGGAGTAAGGTAAGTGCGCTGACATACATACTGCTCATAGGCTTTGGGAACTGAATGCATTTAGCTGAATGCAGCAGGATGTGCACCACTCTCAGCATCTCCTCCCAGTCCTTTTCGTTTGGGGTTTTTGTGTGGGTTGTGTTGTAGATGGGATTTTTTGTTCCAGTTACTTTTTTTAAAGGTCTTGAGATATGTCTGTGGCAGGCAATTTACAAACTGATTTATGGGAGGGCTTGTATAGGTTCTTTTTGTAGCTTTTACATAACCCTATTAAAAGGCTTTTTTTCCCTTAAACCTTGAAGAAAAGGGGGAAAAATGTGCTGTTTAGTATGAGCAGGATGGTTGTTAGTAATGATGTTTAACAATAAAATATATACCCTACTGCTGTGAAATCTTCTGTGGCCTGAGTAAAAACATGTGTTGCCACAATGCAAGCTGTGGAATCTTTATTCAGGAGCTTGGCGATCATGTTAGAAAAAAAAACAAAACAGCTGCATCAGATGTTCTGACTGTCTTGTCAAGCTGTGGCAAAGCACTTTTTTCATTACCATAATGAAAAACAAGAAGGCAGAAATAGCGTTGAAGTGGGAGTGTGGGTTCAACAGACCATTTTTTTTAAAGCTATGAAATGTCTTAATCTTCTTTTTTACTGCTGCTGATAACGTAGTACTGATAGAGACTTCTGGTCTTAGCAGAATTTCAGTGGTGAGAATGTGTGCAAGCAAATACATATGCATAGGTGCTAAAAAAGGTGCTCATGCTGCTCATTTGAAGCCAAGCAGGACAGAAAGCTTTCTTTTGCTGGACTTAAGATGGACCCATTTGACAGGCTCATGAGCTGTTCTACAGGATAATAGTAAGCAGTTGTGGCAAGAAGCTGTTGATAGTTTTGAGTGTTATGCCTCACTAATTTAATTTCTAGACAAGAGAACCTCTGTGTTTATTTACATTTGATACTGTATTCCTCCTTTATCATGGGACAGACGAAAGAAACAAATCTGTGCGTTCTTTAACTTCACACTTCCTCCCCACACAATACTTCTCAAATTAATGTCTGCCTTGTTCCAAAACACTTAATATCAAAAGCTTAAAATTCTTCTGGACATTTGAACCTTGCCTTTCAGTTCACCTGTGAAAGTGTCAATGTAATTTTTCTTTCTGCTACTTGGTGATCTCTTCTAACCTCTATCCGCCTTGTTTTATTCTATGTTGCCTTTCTTGACAGGTGTTCATCACTAATGGTTGGATGAGCGACGTAGTGATTGTGGTTGCAGTTACAGACCGGGAGGCCCGATCCCCTGCTCATGGGATCAGCCTTTTTCTGGTGGAAAATGGAACAAAAGGTTTCATCAAAGGACGCAAACTGAACAAAATTGGCCTGAAAGCTCAAGTGAGTTCATACAACCTGTAATGCAAAAGACTTGGAGAAAGTCTAAACCTACTTAATGCCTGGCAACTGCTAAACATATATAAGATGGAACTATGGTGCTATTCTAGCTGCTAGACTTTACAGCACAGACATGCAACATATGTATCCTGATTTTTGCCTGTGGAAGTCTGAAGCATGTGATGTGCAAGGAGAGGCTGAGGAAGCTGGATGTGTTTACTTTGAAGAAGCCTGGAAGGACAGGATCTTACTTATGCCTTTAGCTATAGAGATGGTGGGACCTGATTCTTCTTTGAGGAGCAGAGTGAAAGGGAGAGTGGCAAAGGAGACAAGTTACATTAAGGAAAGTTCTTAAGGGGCAGTAGGGAAAAAAGTCCACCAGGAAAAGTGATGGGTTACTTGCACAGGGGCCAAGAGAGGTCCTGGAGCCTTCATTTTTCGAGCTTTGGAAAGCTTAACTAGACAAGGCCCTCAGCTGATTGTTTTTCTGGAGCTGCTCTGAGTAGGATGTAAGCTAGATGACTCCTGGAGGATCCTTCAGGCTAGATGATTCTGGGATTTCAAGTTAAAGTACACAATAGCAAGAAAAACATAGGGCAAAATTAGTGTAATGAGATGAGAATGTCAGACTCAATTCTTGCATTTCAAATCCTCTTAGGACACAGCAGAGCTGTTTTTTGAAGATGTGCGGTTGCCAGCCAGTGCCTTGCTGGGAAAAGAAAACAAAGGCTTCTACTATCTGATGGCAGAGCTCCCTCAGGTAAAAGGAGTGTGAGTGTTTGCTGTCTGCAGGAAGAATACAGAGACAATTTTTGTCATTAATCCTGAAGTTCATGTATTGTGGTGAGCCACCGGGGTTGCCAAAGCAGGATGCATTTGTAACACCCCAAAACATTTCTATGGGCTAAGCTCATAAGAGGCATAGCAACCAGATATTCTCAAGAGTCACAATTACACAAGTTTACTGGCAAAATATAGAAAATCAAGGAACTTTGGCAAAGGATGTAGCGCAACATCCAATTAACATAAAACACTTATCACAGCTTTAACTTAGCAACCTTTAAACCCGTCCGATGTTACATTACCCAAAATGTTCCATGGAAAGAGAATTAGAAGAAGAAGAAAATGAGAAAGATAGAAAAAAATACAGAAAAACATATATAACTACCAGCTCCTGAGTTCCAGTGATGATGAGGTAGAAACTCCAAGAGGCTGATAGGGTCAAGACATGCTCCCCTTGTGGTCAGCCTTTTAAACCCCAGAGCCACCCTGGCCCTCCCCGCGATGAGACTTTAGTCACTCGGCCACTCAGGAGCTGGCTTAGGCAAGACTGGGGCACTGCCTCCAGTGTGCCACAACTGACATACACTGAAGGGCTGGGATGCTCTAGGGCTGGGCTAGGGGGTGTGGTGTGCAGAGGAGGGCACACCTTGTCAGAGCAGGGCCCGACCTGCCCCCTTACACCCACACGAGTATCCCAAAATGTCTTGAGGCATCAATCTTTTCCAGTCTTTGGAAGTCTTGTGTGCAATGTTTTGTTGATACTACTGATTTTTTACTGAAGCACACAGTGCCAGGTATAGAATTCTTTGGCCATTGCTAAAAGTGTCCCAGCACCTCAAAGCCAGATCTCTTAATCAACAACCCAGCAACTGAAGAACCTGAGGGTAGTGTATTAAAAAGAACATATCACAGATTTCTTGTGTATTTCTAGTATGGAAGCACTTTGCTTAGTAAATTAAGTGCAGCTTGGACGTCTCTGATTCATTTGGCATTCTCTTTCAAGAAACAAGCACTGCTATTCTAGCTCTTCTGCAAGTAGAAGCATAGTAAAGTTACATGGAACTCTGTTCATTTTACAAAGTAAAGAAATTGTTTAGCTGCCAAAATATTTTGCCGGTTTACAACTTACTTTATGAAGTTTTAGAATTATTTGGGAGGACAAAGAGGCAATGTGGTTTTTCAAAATGTGTCTGTGCTTTGTCAAAGGTCTGATGTTGTATTTACCTCATTTGGTAGGGATCATGGTTTTTAATTTTATACTGTGAGTAAATAAAAAACCTGATCAAAGGAAATCTACTGCTTTAAATAGATGTGCTCATGAACAGGTTCAATGCAATGCATCAGACTGTTTCGATGCTTCCAGAAACAATTGTTCTGCATGTAGTTTTTGTTTTTCACTGTGCAATGAGGAAAGAAAAACAAGCCATTTTTTTTAGGCTTTTTTCCCCCTAGAGTTGTCCTCTTGAAATCGTTAAATACAGTTGTTGTTTACACTGAGCAGTGAAAGCCAATAATTGAAACAGAATCTGATGTGAATTTTTCGGTTGGTAAGATTCCTGTGGTCTATCTGTAGCTATTTTTTGAGTCCTTGTGATGGAGTATTATCCCAGTAAAGACTTAAAAGTGAGCTTTAGACAGCAAGGCATTTGTCCCACTTGTTAATGTCAGTAATGCAGTGTGTCTGGTTTGATATTTTATGTGACTTCTGCTCCCCCTCCCTTAATGAACAACACTGAACATCTGTGTCCTAATTGTGCATCTGATGCAGAGGAATGTAGGACTAACTCAACTGGATTCTGTAATTTGTGTTTCAAAAGGAAAGACTGCTAATTGCTGATATGGCTCTTGCTGGCTGTGAGTTCATGTTTGAAGAAACAAGGAATTATGTGAAGCAAAGAAAAGCTTTTGGGAAGACAATTGCACATTTGCAGGTAAGTTAGAACTGAGCCACTTGTGTACAGATTATAGTGTGTGGTTGCTATACATCTGTGTATGTGAAATAGTTACCAGATGAAAATCACTGGGCTGTTTTGAAAGGATTATTTTCACAGGTTTCACTGTTGGATTGTGGCTGGTTTTTGCCTCCGTGCCCATCGTTCATCTTTGAAATGCAAAAATAATAATTAAAAAAAAAGCACCAGAAAAGCCTTAATGTTTGTGTTTTATGACTTGGGTAGGTAATCTCCCAGCAGTGCTATTTCTGAGAGGGAAATAGGTAGGCAGGAAGTATACTGGCTCCTTGCTGCTGCTAAAGAACAATTCCCTTGTTGATCTTAGGCTTGCATTTTACTGCCAGAGGTCCTAATCACAGGGTCCATCACACCTGCATGTATTTGCCTGTGCCTGGAATCCTGGGGACTGCCTGTGCAGTTATTGTGTTCCTCTGCACACAGAGCATTGCAGAAAAATTACTTTGGAGGTTGCTGGAGGTGGGAACTCCCAGGAGTGACCTTGCTGCCCGAGTGCTGTGGAGGTGTTTCATGAATGTTGTAATGAGAATCCTCAGCCAGCAGCAGTCTGGGTGTTTGTGTGACTGCATATGAAACTGTTGGGTCATGCTCTGTGGGTAGAGCTCACTCCTGGCAGGTAGTTGAGTTTTGAGACGTTTGTGCCTACAGTCTTTAGCTGCAGTCATAAAACATATGTTGCTTTCCACAGGGTTGCTGTACTACAGTGTTCCTGACAACGACATTAACTGTTAGGGCTGAAGCAGGCCAAGCTTCTGCATATTTGGTTTATATGATAGAACTGACTCATATGGGCTAAAGATGTTGGCTGCCTCTTTTTTCAATATACTTTTGAATTTTTTTTTTTTTTTTTTTTTAATAATTAACAAAAAAATCCATTTCTACATCTTGAGACTTAGTTTGTCAAACTCAAATCTTTATTTGTGAAGAGCACCAGAACTGGAACTTTTAGAGGTTGGAATGCTAGGTGTCCTTCAGGGGACTATGATCTTCATCTGTTTTTAAAGTTAACTTTCAGGAATCTGTAATTCCAGATGGAATTTAGTATGCGCACTGTGCGACTGTAACACAAAAGAACTGTATTTTACCTTTTTTATGTAGGTAGGGGATGCGTCCCATTTGTAGTAGTTCACTGTGCAGAGATCTCCGAAATAATCTCCTTTTTTAGGCTAGGCCACCAGCAGGTGGACAATAAATTTCGTAAAGTATATTATTTTTGGTGAAATAATGAATTTCTGCATATCTCTTCAATTTCCTTTTTTTTGTTGCTGATGTCTCGAGTGTGCATATTATAAATAATCCTTTCCAATCAGAGCTCTGTCTTGGGCTAATTCATTTAGTCATGCCACATTACAGCATTTGAAATTAATTCTTTCCTTGTAGTAGTACACTGGTCCGCTATATTTATTGTCAAGGGAAGCAAAATTTTTTTTTTGATACACATTTCTAAAACTGAAATAAGAAAGAACTTCTATTAGGGGGTGATGTTTTTATCCCCTCCCTACCAGAATTACAAGAAGGTGGTCAAATGCCTGCCTGGTCTGGTTTTACATAACCTTATGATGGATTTTACCTCATCCATGTAGACCTCTTTTCCAATGTGGCAGAACTCGGTGCTGAAAAACTTTCTGATAGTCTAAAATTTCTGTTATTTTTTGCTTCGGTGTCTTTGCATGTAGCTTAAACTCTGAAGAATACATAGAAAAAGCACTCAATAGATGGTGAAATGTTATTAATTGGGAAAATTCATGGCTCTACAGAGTGAAAGGAAGTTCCCTCACAAGAGGGAGCCAAGAGTGACAGAGCACTCTGGGCCTCCTGCTCTTTAGGAATTTGTTTTCCCTTTTTCTTGTGCTATTTCTCATAAATTTGTGGTTTTAGTTGACCTTGAGAAATAAAGAGCAGTCTAATTTTGTCTAATAAGACTGGTGAAGACATTATTGTCTGGAAAGTAAGGTGTCTCATCTGATGTAAAGAGCCAAAGTTGTTTGAAATAGTGATTTCTAACAGCAATCCTTTCGGAAAATGCTGCATGTTCTAGCTAAAGTATTAAACTGCACTATACTTCTTTCCTCTACCCTTTCTATCCACTTCCAAAACAAGACAGTACAGCATAAGTTGGCCGAAATAAAAACGCAGATTTGTGTGGCCCGAGCTTTTATGGACAACTGTTTGCAGCTCCATGCAGAGAAACGCCTGGACTCCGCAACAGCCTCGATGGCCAAGTATTGGTATGTGCTAACAGTCATCTAGAAGTGTTACTGCATGGTCTTAACTCTAATGATGTGGTCAACAAAAATCACAGTTACATTGAATACCAGGGTTGGTTAACCAGATCAATTTCAAAATAAAGGCATACTTTTAAAATAGGCTTCCATTAATAACAAGATCATGCCTCAGCTTTAGCTTTAAGTAGAAGTAAGTGCTCCATTGGTATTTAGACAAAAATTTACATTTTACTGTTAGCAATTTGTTGTTGGGTGTTTTTTTGTTTTCTTTGTTGTTTTTTTGATGGGGTATATGGCTTGGTTTGATTTCTTTAAAAGCAAAATGTGAATATTTGGAGCAAAATTTGAATATATTTGAAGCTCTGTGATACTATTTAGTTAATGTTACTTAACAATAGCTGTTTGGCCCAGCCAGTTTTCAAAGCTGTCTGGTTTTAGGAAGAAATAGTTGGCTATGGCTGTTGCTGTAACTGAGACTGGACAGTGCTTTCCTTTATTGTCCAGAACTTCTTCTCCCTCGTCCTGTACTTGATGGTGTTATATATTAACTTAGTTTTACGAGAGAAAAACAACCGGAAACATCTAAGATAATGGTACATGAATTTATATAGTTTTAGTTTGTTGCAAAGATGGGAGAGAAAAAAAGCACATGAGACATGAGCAAAGACATTTATGGAAGATACACAGGTTTACAGTTTTTAGGCTTTTCAAAATAAGTATAGAGGAAATGAGCAGAAATATTTACAATGGAAGGAAGGGTTTTGAGTGTTATTCCTGGCAGTGGTTACCTAGAAGTACCAGGTACAGAAGCAGAGGCATTCAGTTTTGAGGAGGAGGAAACAACTAATGCCAGCTGAGATATGCAGGCTCACTTCTTCAACAAATTTCCCCAAGCAAGGTATTTGAAACACTCTCACTTTCCCAGCTGTTTACTATCATGATTTGCTGTGGATTTCCTCTTTCCCTAGTGGGGAGTGCCTGTGACCCTTCCATAAGACTCTCTTAAATAGTTTAGAAAATACTTGAATGTAGAATTGCTTTATTTCCTGATGTATTAGGAGATTCTCTCTAGTCTCTCATTTTCCTTCAAACCTTTTGTATAGTCAATGACTCGAGTTAGAGCTTTGAAAGATTTTAAAACCTGGTTTGTGCATCTCTTTTTCACATCTGGAGAAAGGTCTGTAGCGTTGTTTTGGTTTGGTTTTTCTTGTGGTGACAGGTTGTGTTACTTACCTAAAAGAACTTGAGAATATATTTAGGAAAGATAGTTGCAGTAACTCACTGCAGAATTAAAGTTGGTATAATAAACGATACGGATTTAACTGAATGAGGGGACGGTTTGGGGAAAAGGCCATTATTCCACAAGAAGCAATTGACTTGTCATTTTCATTTCTTCTGTTGCCACTGAAAGCTGTACGCATAGAAAGTAGGTTTTTTTTCACATGTTCTAACTTCAGCTTGAGCTTCCAGTGCAGTTAAATTTTTTTTTGCTATTAAGTCCAAATTTTGCAGTCAACAAATGCTGTTGAAGAATTACAGTATGTTTTAGAATTGAAGGCTATAAAGTTTATTGTGGAAAATAAATTATGCCCAGGTGATGGTTATGCTCAAAAGGCATCCTGGTGTGTTGCTAATGGGAATGACGGGGGGAAGCCTGGTTTACTGTTAATTTCTGACAAAGCTGAGGGATTTCGTAAGAAAAGAGACTGTATCAGCTTCACAAAAGGATTCTCTTGGCCTATGAGAAGGGTAAACAAGCCTGTCTGTTTTGAAACCGTTCGTTTTCTGAAAGCTGTCCCATAAAGGGAACAAAACTTAAATGCATTTAATTGAACAGTATTTATTTCTTACTAATCATGTTATGTTTTTGTCTTTTTAACAAATCTTTATCTTTTGTAAGGTTTTGCAATATAATGTCCTTCTAAAAGCAAATTTCCTTTTGGCCATTTAAGGTGTTCTGATCTCCAAAACAGCATAGCTACTCAGTGTGTACAAATGCACGGAGGATGGGGGTACATGTGGGAGTATCCAATTGCAAAGTAAGTGTAACATTTCAGATTATATGATGAAAGATTACCAGCAAAGTCAAATGAGGAACTTCTTTACGTCTGTCTGTCACTTGTTTTGTGTTAGTAGTGATTTAATGTTCCTTTTCTCATCATGTTTAATTGAAAGGGAATCTATTGTACAGATGTCTGCAGGAAGGCTTTGGTTTGATTCTCCAAATAACTCATAAACTGTTCACCAATTTTTGTCTGGTTTTTTTTCACAAAAGAGAAGTTGTTTTTTTAGAGGAAAGTGTTAATTGAAAAAACAGAATGAAAACTATAAAAGTAGAAATGAGAGGAGAGCTAGTTTGTTTTATCTGAAATTAATTTCATATGTATGAAGAAAACATGTTGATCAGATACCACTGAATATCAAATTGTCAAATCAAGAGCATAACTGGCTACATTCAGCATTTTTACACCTTTTTAAATGAAAAAGTTGAGAGATTTATATGTAGAAAAGGAATTTGCCATTCCCATTTTTTTTCTGACTTGATGAATTTAGAGACATTTATGGAGCTTTTGTATATATCCTTGTGTATTATTGTGAAGTTTGTGTACAGGCCATGTGACACTAAGCAGAGATTTTTGATACTGTTTTTATTTAAAAAAAATCAAAGAGGCAGTAATCTGACAGTAGAAATAGCAAAAACAGGACTGCTGTGCAGTTGTCATAAATGAGTAAGCTGATTTTTTTAACTGAGTATGTTTAGATTTTTTTAAAATTTTAAATACATTGAGTATGAAATGTTGCTTTAAAATAACTTGTTCCTCGATGTTTGGAATGAGTGTAATTTGTGAGCGTTCTGCACTGTCTTATAAAATGAAGGCCAGTAAGCCCTATTCGGAGTGTCCTCGAACTCCCTGCTTGTCTGTGTGTACAGTATGTAGATTTCTAGAGAATGCCACATTGCTCCTGGGCTGCTCTCTGTATGCTGAACCAGAATGAAGATGGAAAAGTTCACTGTCATTGTCCTGTGTGCTGTCACCAGGAACAAGAGCTGGGACTGGAGTAGTAGCAGGAGTCTGGGTTTATAGGGCTTTGTTTTTTTGTTTAATTAGAGGCAATAGTGGAGACTTTACACTATAAACAAACAGGGAAGAGACTCTGACCCAGTTCCTGGTTTGGTGCACAGCACCCTGGGAAGGTGTAATATTCTAAGTAGTTGAAGCCCCCTAGAAAATAAGAACTACTTTATTAATGGTAATAGTATACTTTGAAAAGAGGGATCTCTAGAGATAAAACACTTTTTTTTTTTTTTTTTTTACTGTATGTTCATTCTGAGGTGTTGTTTGTAATGTTTCCTTGTTTTGTTTTGGTTTTTTCCTCCCTCAGAGCTTTTGTGGATGCCCGTGTTCAGCCAATCTATGGTGGTACCAATGAAATAATGAAAGAACTTATTGCTCGAGACATTGTCAGTGACAAGTAGGGCAGATGCTTACTCCTTTGCAGAGTCTTGCAGAATCCTTTTATACATTAATCTATGGCATAAAATCAGACACCAGAATGTAAGTAAAATAAATGTGCTGTATCATATTCTTTAAAGCAAGTGTTAGTAGTAACACTTAAAGCACGTGTTAGTAATAACAGTGTGCTCATATGCAGGATATCTAATATTTAACGAACTTAAAATTTAAATGTCTTTGTAGAACACAGAGTAGTTCTCTGGGTGTCGAGAGTTCTGGTAGTGAAAGGCATTTTTAAGTCTGGAACGTTGGGGAGTTTGGTCTTTCAGACTTGAACCCGTTGTGTTGAATCCAAACCTTGCTTTTCAGAATCAAATCTTGAGAGAAACCATATTCTTAACAAATAAACAAAATTAAATATTAATGTAACTTTGAATTTGTATTTCCGCTTGGCAAGTAGAACTTGACACTGGTTACTGTTGCTGCCATACACCTGCTCACTGTGTAGCAGCCACCTGCTGTGCAGCTGATCTCTGTGTTTACATCTAACCCGGAATGCCTTATTTTAATTACTTTGGTCAAATAAACATAATAAAGCATTTCTATGCAATCTCATGCTTATCTGCGGTTACTTCAAAGCCCGCGGGGGAACGGGGTTTCTTCCTCTGTGCTCGCGTTCACCTCAGGGCGCTGAGGGGGAGTTCGGAGGGAAGAGTGTGTGATGCTGGTGAAATTGAGGGCTTTTATTTGCGATAAAAACTTGGAATGCGTATGTTTATGATGGTTTTTTAGCTCTTTACCCATGCAGGGCGTTAAGAGTTGAACCTGTCCGGAGCGGGGAGCGGCGGTGACCCCCTCCCCTTCCACACGGCCTCGGCGCGGGCGGGTGGGGGGAGGGGGGAGGGNGGGGCCGCTCCGTGCTCGCCCTGCGCCCTCCCCGCCTGTCCCGCTCGGGATTTAAACACTGGATCGAAACTTCCGTCTGTTAATCAACGTGGACCTACGGTCACATATCCCCTTGCCTCGGGGTGACCCTGGGCGAGACTTCTCAGACTGCGGAGCGCTTACAGAGCTGGATGCTTAAGAAGAAGTAGTTAGAAAAGCTCTGGGGAGCAGCTCAGAACCAGGTCCTGCAAGCTGCCCTGAGAGTTCCTCTGTGCTCCTGAGCTAGTCTTTCCATCCACTTTTTGCAAGCTTCCTGCTTGCAAAATGCTGAAGTATCTCTCCCCGCAAAAATGTAGCAGTGACTGAGGTATTCCGTACTTACCCCTCTTTAATGGGAAGTAAATTAAAAATGGGAGTTTTCAATTTCCAGTTTGCAATGTGAGCCAATTTTTAAAAATCCAAATTATTAAAGTACACCTTTTATCAAAGGGTAAATACTTCCTTTTTGTGCCTATTTTAATAAAAAGGAAATATTAAAAAATACACTGGATAAAGCCTGGTGGATGTACCAGCTCAGAAAGCAGTCTGTGTGCCTTAGGACTCTCCAGGTGTACTGGTCCATGGTTTGAAATCCTGGGAAATGTTCTGAGCAGCTTAAAGTCCAGTCATCTTAATTAGTGTCTTAAGAGCTGAGTGGGTCTCATTTAAGACCAGGTTTTATGGCCCTCTCTTCAAAGGCTGAAATTCAAAAGTATCAGTAAAATGTTGATATGGACTTTACTATGGATCAGAAAGTACTGCAGATATTTATGTTAGAGACATATGTACGGCCTACTTACAGAGGCACCTGTTGTACCGTGAAAAGTGTTTAACGTATATTAACAATTACTTCAGATGTTGCTTTGCAAATATGCTGTTATAGACTGAACAAGAATTAGTTGATGGTGTGGTAGTAGACTTGGAAATTATATTGATTCTATGTTTAGAAGCAGATCTGAACAAGGAGGAAAACAAACCTGTTGAGAGATTATAATGAGTGATGGATTTTAACATAAATTAATGATAATGAGTTCCAATTGAAATGCCTCCTTTTTGACATTTTTTATGATTGAAACTTTGGGTAGTCTGTCTTAAATCGAATTCTCTTAGTGTTCAAAGAGAGATCCTTTTTGGGTGGGGGAGGGGTTGTGCTGTTTCTTGGTGGTGGGTTTTTTTCGGATAGGAGGAATTTGTGCTTCTATCTTCTGAGGTCAACAAAACACTGGAGTTGCAGTTTTATCTGGGTAGTTGTGCCTGCTCAATGAGCGCTGCTGAAAGTTGAGACTCCCCACATAATCCTGTTTGGGTTTATGGGTTTTTTTCCTAGCTATTAATAGAACAAAATACTAAAATGCTTAAATACACATCATGTGTAACTGGTCTGCTTTTGAAGTGAAAACAAAAGCTGCCTACTGAAATGATTTTTTTTTCCTCTCTTAAAGGCTAGGCCCAGGTGTACTAAATATGGACTTCTTTCCTTTTCTTTCACACTCCTAACCAGGACATGCCCAGTGGGACCAATATCTTTTTTGTGGTCGTTGCTGCAGACTGTTCCATGAGAAAATGCAGACTATGCTGTGGAGCTATTCTTGCTATTCTTAGAAATCATTATGATCCTGTAGGTTTTCTGAAAATTGGGAGCGGTAGTTGAAGCCTAAGGGATGCCTCCCAGGCAAGGGAGTCAGGTCCTGTCCACTGCACTCGGCTGAGGGAGGGCCATAGTAGTGCCTGTCTGCCAGGGCACTTTATTTTTGTCCAGTGATTATCAGGAAGGCTACCCAGGAGGAGCTGGGGATTACAGGACAAACAGCACAAAGCTGTAGGAAACCGGGTTTTGGCAGTTGTGTTGTAGTTTGCTTTTGTTGCTGTCCTCTCTTCTACAGGTTTTCTCTAAGAGACCTTAAAACAGGTTGAAATACAGTATTTTTGGGCATTCTTGCTGAGATTAATTTTGGGTGTTTCACCAGAGGCTATGTGCTGTCAGGGACTTTGCTTTGCTTTTGAAATGCCATCTAGGCATGGAATAAACAGTGGAAGTTGGCTTATCTGAAACACTGTTAATCTGTGAATAAACTGGAAACCACCATATTAATTTGAAATGTTGTTTGTAGGTTTCTGAGTTTCAAAACAAAAAGAAATAATAAATGTAAAAATCTCCTCCTGGTCTCGAGGAATCTCATTATCAAGAAGAAAATTTCACGTGTTTATGATGAGGAAAGATGACTCAATTTACAAGGAGAGAAGGCTGCTACAGAGGAGCCTTAAAAAGCTCATGCAAGTGGAGGTTTTATTGTCATTGGAAACGAAAAGATCACAAACAAAAAAATCCACCACAAGACAAAGCAATCCTCCCCCCAAGCAAAAAAATCCCCCAAAACATTGTCTGCAGTGTTGTGTAACCAAAGTGATAGTGTTATGCAAGGGGGAGAAGAGTCAAAAAGTGAAAGGGCTATAAACAAAAGCTGGGAAAGGGAGGGAATGCCACCCTGTGTGCTGGGTTGTGGCTGGGTTTTGTTGTGTTTCTTTTAATAGGGTGCTGCTAATCACCAACATGAAGACACTAGTTTCAGGATTATGCAAATTGAGGTAAGCCTAGTTGGGGAATGGTATAATGCCGAAGTGTCAAGGGAGGACTAAGAAATCAGCAGAGGGAGAGGAGAGGCAGAGGAGCAGGAGTCACTGAGGGTTAGGAGCCTGTAGATGCGGTGGCGGAAGGGAGCAGGGAGCAGGTCAGGCTGTGGTAAACTGCAATTTCCAGTTATATCCTCCTGGGTAATTAAGGCATTAGGGGAGGATAAGCATAAAGTCACTTTAAACATCAGTTGCTGTACTGCGTATGTCTGATACTTGTTTCTTCCCTTCCCCAGTACTTAGTTTGTGTCAGTTTTTCTTTTTACAATACTTTTCAGTCTTTCAAGTGGAGTGTTTATTCAGCAGATGAAAAGCAAACTGTTTGCCCGTTCAGCAGCATTTCAGCTGTTCTGGTTTTGAAACCTCAAGTAATACACAATGTAAAAAAATCCATGAAATGGTTTACTTATGACAAAAATGCTTTTCCCAGAAAGAAAATACTCTTCCCAGTGTACCATTTTGCAGTACTTCTCTTCCCTCTCTATTTGCCTTTATTTTTTTCTCCCCTTGAAGGTAGTAGGTTTTGCTCTCAAACTCACTTCCAGTATGGGTGGAGTGAAATTATTTTTGCAGCTTTCTGCCAAAATGAAATAAAATGTGTCAAAATGTAAGTTGTGTAATTCTTGTCAAGCCAAGTACTTTTACTGAAATTTGTTTATAATTTTTTTGCAGCTGATACTTTGTTTTGCTCCTGTACCTGTGGCTTTTGTGTGTGTGTGTGTGT
>VZRS01013567.1:0-35149 GCA_013398055.1 Ifrita kowaldi
AAAATAAAGAGTTGCCTCATTCCCGACAGGGAATTTTACATTCTAGAAGTAACCTATAAAGAGGATTTCACTACAAAGGAGTATCTGCAAATCTTTATGAAATTGTAGTATTATATGACATGAAAGTGTCAGACAAGAAAGCAGCTCATTCTCATAAACATGTTAGGAGTATATTATTCTTATACTGCTTAAAGTTTTTTTCATTTTGACATGTCCAGAACTAATATTTTGAAGAATAGCCATAAAATTTGGGAGGAGTATGAGGAAGTGTGGGACAACAAATAATTTATTTGTGTATTTATTTGCTCTAACAAAAACATACTATACCATAAACTCGCTGAAACAAAATCCTCTTGCCTTTGAAATGGTATTAACAACATGTTAAACACAAACAGAATACAACCTCTCCAAACATAGTAAAGATTTAACTCTATTTCCAAATAGTGAAGGGAGAGACAAGGATAGATAACAATTTCAGTGTTTGAATTTTAAGAGAGAGTTTCTGTTAACTTATATTGCTTAAATAAATGCATGAAAAGAATGCAACAGAAATCGTTATCCTAAAGGATAAGGAGAGCTACATACCTATAAGCCAAAATCAAATGGCAGCCAACTAAAAATCAATCAGCAATTGGTTCAACAGAATGATTATTTTTCATGCCTAAGACATTTGGGTAAGTTTTCTTTGCCTAAAAGACAACAGGGAAAAGAACGAAATAAAGAAAAAAAGAAAAAGGAACAAGATGCTACTACACAAGGGAGAGATGAAGGAGTGACAGGAGTTTGGAGAGTATCTTTTACATATTCCCTGTTCAAAAAAGTGTTTTAGAGTTTGACTACCATAAACAAGGGACAAATTAACTTTTTATAAAATGCTTGTTAGGAAACAATTCAATAGAAACATTCCTTTGATAGTTGTAGCGGGTTGAGTTTACAACCAGGCAGAAACACCAATTTCGTGTAGTGGTTTGGTTCAAGATACTTATTTACTTTCTGTGAGATAAGAATTAGGAGAAGGCAAAGCAGGCACAAAATTTAAGAGAATATAAAGAAGTTTATTAACAGACTTAAAAGGAAGGAAAAAAAAAGGTCAGATTTAACTTTTAGAACACTTCTTCTCCCCCCACTTTTTTCTTTTTTTTTACTGACAATGTAAACAAAACAACCTTTGAGATTTTTAGTCAGTTTACCACGTTTATAATAATCTCTTTTTTAGTTCACTTAGGGAGAGGAGTCTCTGTTGCGCATGCTATGGAGACATTTCCACAAGAAACAGTCTCGTGGCTTTAAAGTCACAGCAAGACAGCCGCCCGGGATGGTTCTCTGTTTGCATGTGAAAGTCTTTTTCCTTCGACTTACAGCTTTCCCCACAGCTGCATTCGGGCGTTCAATCTTAGCTAATGGGGTATCATTTTAAGGATGAGCTGTTCAAAAAGAAAAAAGTTCTCTTCACTTATCAAAGTGTTTGAGAAAGGTAAGAACACTGTCTCAGAAAACATCTTTTTCTCCAGGAACAGAGGTCTTCTTTTTCTCTGGGATNCTGGCCGAGCCACGCCGCAGGCTGCCTGTATGGAGCAGGGAGGCCTGGCGCACACGGGGTGCAGGTGGAATAGGGTGCAGCTCCAGGGTGGCTGGCTCCTGGCCAGGCCCTGCCGGGCCATGCCGCGAGCCCCCTGTTACCTGTTCAAAAGCCGGAAGCCAAAGAGACTGTCCCGGGGTTTGTTCGTTCTTAAAATGTGGATCACAGAGGTGTGTTAAACCCTTTAAATGGCTTAAATAAGATGTCAATATTCAAACTAGCCAGTTGATTGGTTCTGTTAGGTGTAGAGGAAGCTGTAAGCAAACCCTTTGCAAAAGAATCACTTCCGTGGCTGATGGTGCCTCTCCTTAACTAAAAACCTAAACTATGCTAACCATGACAACAGTGTAAAACTTTCATATTTTTCCTTGGCTTCAGCTGAAAGCTCTGCAGCTGTACCCGCAATTCTGCTTTCATATTCCTTCAGGTAAAATAGCAAAAGAAATAAGATTACATTCTAGTATTTTCTAAAAACATAGAATCTCAACTTCATTCTTCGTCCCTTTTTTCTTTCTTTTATGTAAAAGCAATTATTTGGCCTTATTACATGAAATTTGGATGGTGGTTATAAAAATAAAACTGCCTTCCAATGAGAACTACATTTCTACTTACACCATAAAAAACTCCCCAAAATTTCCCAAATTGATCAATTCACCAAATGGATTTTCAACCTTGATACTGAATGAATACCATAATACTAAATCTGACCAACTGCTTTGATTCAACTTCAGATAAAATAAAAAATTAATCTTACTCAATATTTGCAAAAAAACCCAAGAGATTAAACATCTTCTACTGCAGTGATTCCAGCTGCCTCCACAATCTTTCCACATTTGATTTCAAAAGCTGTTTCTAGTTACTAAGGGAATTACATTTTGCTGATAGAAAACCTTTGCACATTATCATCAGAAACACTGTATCACAAGAACTGTTCATTTTGACTGCTTTCTTCCTGGACTAGTTTACTGAAGCATAAATAGTGATGACAATGAAAATAAATATTACCTATCTTACCAGACAAAAAACAACCTTATAGGAGTATCTTAAAACAAACCAGAAGCACCATGCTTTCCTATGATATTAATACAAAATTTTAGTGAGGCAGTTGCAAAAGATGAGCTTTCTATTCTACAGCTCTGACAGTGCCATTTAGTACTAGGCTGTGCATAATGTTACATATGTGGTCTACAGCAACTAGCCTGAAAAAAAAAAAATTTCCTTCAGCTGATTTAAAGTCTGCTTTTTCTGATACACATGAATGATGGAAATCACCCATTTTTGTCTGAAAATTATTTTATTTAAATTGAAAAAAAAATCATTTGCTTCTATTTTTAAGTTAAAGAAAAAGAACTTCTGAAGTAAAAACATCAGCTAAAAGAAGCCTTCAGTGTGCTGCTACTATAAAATTTTAACTTCTTAAAAGCTTCTCTTCTTGGTAGAAAAAAAATTGGCTGAATGAAAAATCGTTTGTACTTCCCCATCTTTTGTCAAACCAGATTGGAAGAAGCAATGCCAAGAAAGCTCAGAACTTTCAAGAACTGAAAATTTCTTGGAGATCTTCAGTCAGGACCAGAGGACAGAATAGTTACTGAATGCAGATAAGCAGATTTATTTTTGAATGCTTATTAAAGAGAACTTCAAAGTAGATGTAATATATTCTCTGCCTTCATTGAATCACTGTCATAACAATGGATGTTACACATGTGATTTGAAAAGTCATTCCATATATTAAATGTTGGATTTATTAAAAAAAATCAGATCAAGTGAAATCCTGATCTGACTGAAAAAGAAATAGGAAAATAAAATTCTTGTAAAGCTCCAGTAAAGCGATGCCTGTTCAACAGAATCAGTGTTAACATTAATAATTTAAAACAGTTTGAGTACAAAGTTTTCCTTTTCTTTCAAACATAATTAATAAAAGGATAACTACAACTTTTGGTTTAGTTATCAATATTTTCTTAAGTTATTTGAATCCCGAGTGTGATTCACAGACACTAACAGAATAGTTTACTAGTGCTTACAGCTTTTAATTCATTATTTTAAAATATGAACTTTAAAAAAACAAAAAAACCATGGCAAGTAAAAAGATTTGGGGGGAAAAAAAAACCCCCACAAAGCAGATTTCTTGCGGAAAAGCTTTAGTGTGCAATTTTGCCTTGCATCTAAAGACACCTACATCATCTTGGTTTGCACACCAAGGTAAATGACAATGGTTACAGACACGTATCTCACATCTCTTGGGGCTCATCAGCTGCTTTTGTTCAGTGTATCTAGTCCTCTTTAGTGCATTCAGTTGCCTTCAACTTTTTCCAAAGCTCTGTCTGTAAACTCTGCACATTTCTATACTTCACCCCAGGAAGGTTGCCCACTTGCCCTACGAACTTAGTTTTCTTAAGTACTGAAATCATCGCTAGAGTCTTATTCCTGACTGACAAATTGTCACACCGATGGAAAAGTCTTCCATTAGTGTCTTTTTCACCCCCACCAAAAAAACCCCCAAACCTTTGAAAGGTTGCTTTAGGGAGGGTCACGATTTATTCTCTTTTTTTTTTTTGCTACTAGTAGGACACTTTACTTGATTATAGGTATTTTACTGATGGCAGCTTTTTAGGCCCAATTCTTTCCGTGTGTTGGGTTAAAGGTAAATTAAAATAGCACAGCTACAGTTGGTGATCTGCCCTTCTTTGAGTCATCTATGCCTGTAAGATCTTCCAATTACAGCCAGGATTCCAAATTAGAAGGCATTCAGTATTTGGAGCCTTGAAATGTTTCACAGATGACCGGTTACCTATTCAAATACTTAACGAGCTTTTGCTTCTCAAGACAAATGTTAACCACTCCAGCAGTCAAACCATTCATCATTCACACCAACCGAAAGAACCATGCATACTTCTTTTGAACAGTTTCCTCCTCACTTTGCTGGTGAAACCAACAAAACAATTTAATTTAGAAATTCACAGCAGTGACTATTTGCTGTAAAAACTGATATTGCACCATTCAACAGGTTGACTCCCAGTGGTGTACACAGTGGAGACCTTGCAGAAACAAAGGCTGATTCCTTCTTGAGCTACTTTGACATGTGTGAAGCTCGGAGGTCAAGGGAAGAGATTACTCCTCTCTAGCTGACTCTCCTGCAGCCACATCTCAAACAGCATCCAGCTTTGGGGTGTTCCTGATAAATAACACAGAGAATAAAAACTTTCAGTTCCCCTGAAGTTGCTGAATAGAGCTTCAAGACTAACTAGCAAAAAAGATAAAAGGATGCAAAGGTATGGGCACAGGATGATAACTATAGCTGGAAACAGTGGAGAAATAGATAAAGAGAACTACAGTGGGTTTTTTGGCAAGTTATATATCAAGAAGCAACAGCACATGCCCAAAGAAAAAGTTCAAGGAAAGGTTGCCTGTAATATCGAAGCATTCAGTGAACACAACCACCAGAGATCCCTTTAGAGGACCCTCCAGGGCCATAAAAGGACTTCCAGTAGGAGGCAGATGCATGCAAATAAGTTCTAGGAAAGTGATGTTTATGTATTAGCTAGGAGATACATATTAATGAATATGTATGATTATGATGGATAAATACCTTGTTGTAAAGTCCCGTCACACACATTAGATTAAAGGGGATAGTCTTCTAACATGTCCAGCGCTGATAAAGAATGCCTGTTTTATAATGCTTCAAATTGTGTTAGAAAGCTTATTTTCCAGCCGATTTCACTATGTTCACCTCTGTACAGGACATCTTAACATGCTGAAGGCAGTCCAATGGAGGGTGACAAAGACGGTTATGAAGCTAGAGGGCATGGAACAGGAAGAGCAGCTGGTGAAGCAGCACTTCACCGGAGCAGTCTAAGAAACAACTTACCTGCACATCCACTCTGAAGATAACTCCCCTACCCTAAAAAGGGAGGTAGAGAGAGAAGGGACAGATACATAGATGCCCAACAAAAAGACAACTGAGAACAGTCAGAAGATGCAACGTAGAAATTTTCATCTGGTCATAAGGGAACAATTCATCTCAGCAAGAGTGCTGAAACACAGGGACAGAGTGGACCATGGAACAGATTTTCAAAACCTGACTGAGCAATCTGACCTAGATTCAAAGTTGGGCTGATGGAGCACAGTTTTAGTCTAGATGCCTCCAGAGACATTTTCTGACCTAATTTCTTATACAGTTCTGGAAGCTTTCCTCCGAGTAAGAAAGAGGAGAGTTAAGCTAACAGAGCAACTACAGCAGAATGAAGACAGAAGATTTTTAATTCATTCATGGTGAAGGTTCAAAATATGGGAACAGAAGGGACAATAAGAAGTCAAAAATGGTCAAATATGAATCTCCCAAGTTCTGCAAACTAGCAGAGAAAAGAAATAAGAAAATAAAAGATGCAAAGGAGCAGAGACATCTTTTGACACAACCATACCCACTTCTAAAGAGCCTCCTAAAAGAAACTTACCTTTGCTAAGTCAGATATCCAGCAAATTCATGGCGGCTGTTATTCTAAGTTCCACCTCTCCAACTACAAAGCTTAACTTCCATATCTATAAGATTAATACTGCAAGCTGATAAGGCAGATGGTCTCTTTACACTGATAGTGTTTGTAAGGGATATTTTACTGTTCAAGTATCTAATTCTTAAGTTTAATAGTATATACGCAAATTTATTTTTTAAATTAAGCACAAAAAAGTAAAGATCTTTTGCAGGGTGCATTGCAGTGTGCATTGGGGTGCATTCGACCTGGACGTAGTGCACCTAAGGATCCTTAAATAGAACTGAAGAAATGGAAATTCTGAGCTGTTTCTCTACAACCTTTGGTTTTCCTAAGTAAACTACTGAGAAGTGCTGGGTTTCCTGCACTTTTTTACTAAAAATTTGAACATCCATTTCAGAAAACTTGGCCATAGACAAATATGTGTGACCTCTGCAGTTACAGAAGCATGCAATAGTCCAACTGCAACTACTCTCAAAGAAACAACACCTTCCAAATAGAGCAAGATGGCAATTGTGCACAAAAACCACCTGCTTACCAAGAAACTGCACTTCATGTGGAACAATCAATTTCCCACCATTACAGACTGAATTTGTGCATGACTTCCTGCATTGAAAAATGCACTATTTGTGGAAAATTTACTTTGCATCTTATATTCATTCAGAACATACAATTGTGAGACTGTGAAACAGCTCTGTTCCTTAAGAAATTGTCACATACTCCCTAGTGCCATCCTCAAGACTTCCTTTTTCATGAACTAAAATTGATGCAAATCCTAACCTCCAACACAATTTTATAAAAAACTGACAAAGCAAATTTGCATTAAACTGAGAGAAAAATAAGAAGAGAAGAGGATCACAAAACAATAATGTTTTGTAGAATAACTTCACATATGGTATTTTTGAGTGTTATTTCTTATTCTGAAGAGCAGTATTTTTTCCTGCATTGGGAAAAATTATTACTGATGCCATGATGATTTTTTGCCTTTTCTTTTATACCCCTTTTATAACTTTTTATAACTTCTGTATTCTTAGTGCTTTTTGCCTACATTCTTGGACTTGTTTGTCAAGCTAGGAGACTAAACATTTTTGAAGCTTTGTAGTCAGGGATCAGAATGCCCCTGACACCAAGGTCCTCTCCAGAACAC
Organism: Ifrita kowaldi; assembly: GCA_013398055.1. NCBI lineage: Eukaryota > Metazoa > Chordata > Aves > Passeriformes > Cinclosomatidae > Ifrita > Ifrita kowaldi. The sequence continues at coordinate 7,211 of VZRS01013567.1, forward strand.
ATTTTGTAAACTAAGATAGAACCATCCAGGGGAAGGTTCCCTGGGGAGGGGGGCTCATTCAAGCCTCTCATTGGGGAATCTTTGATAGATATGCTAATTAGTAAGACCTATAATGTTATACCAGACCTTTTGCGGGGTGCATTGCAGTGTGCATTGGGGTGCATTCGACCTGGCTGTAGTGCACCTAAGGATCCTTAAATTAAATACCAAGGCAAAATCCCTTTTTCCCTTCTAACCATGTTTGAGTCTTGATTTTAAGACCAAGAAAAGGCATCATTACCATAGATGTAACTAGCAGGATTAGTTCTTCTGCCCTTTCCCAGTCTCTCAAGCCTTTCTTCCCCCAGACCCTTCCTCCCTTCAGTTCAGGCTCTTGGATAGGAACCATCAGTATTTCAGTCTCCATCTGCTTCTACAATGCAGTGTGATAGAGCATTTACTTATTGGATGCCTAGATTATTAGACTAATTTAAAAAAAAAAGGAAAAAAATAACAGAGGGAAAGAAGAAGATTTTTTTGACTACTATCTTCAGATTTTTTTTGACTACTATCAATGAATGGTAATTTTTGGTCAGATTCTTAGGTATTTTTTATTGTGAAAAACGAAAAATAAAAGCATATTTTACAAATCTGAAGAGAACTGGACCATCAGAGCTAAGTAACTTTAAAATTCAGACAATCTGCAGGCAAAACAACACCCTAAAACTATACTGTTCTGTTGACAGATGATAAAATTTTCTCATCAAATGGCTCATTACTTTGGCTCATTTCTTAGAATACAAAAATATGCAGTTATAATCTTATTAGTAACCCTGATACCAACACTTAGGAAAAATAAATTACAAAAAAAAGCAAAGTCTTATTAGTAAGATATAATTAAATGCTTTTTTCAACACTTACCTCTAGAAGCTCACCTGTCCAGCAACATCCAGAATTACTTGCAGAAAGCTTGCAATAGTAATACAAGTTTTGATCTGCTACCTGACTAGTTTTAGCAAGTATTAAAAAAACCCAAAAAACCACAGAATTGATAACTCAGCAATTATTGTGTAGCATAAAATGTATTGTCATCCAATATTTATATCCCATTTTTAGGAAGAAGCATTTTGCAGTGACTTAGCAAAGCATAAAATGATATTTCAACAGAATCAGTGAGGAAAACCTTATTTCTACAAAAGATAGATCAGGACCAAAAAACATAAAGACATGAAACGAAAAGTGAAAGGAATGAGAAGGAGGTGTCTTTACAAACCATGGGCCTGCGGGTACATAAAGCCAGATACTGATAGGTGAAAGAAGCAATGGGAGGAACCATAAATGCCACAGGAATTCCACTAATTGACACAGACTGTTGCTCACCCCAGGCCGCGCTAAATTCCTGGACTTAGAGAAAAAGAACAGAGACACAAAGTAAAAGGGGGGGTAGGGAGGGAGTGGGGAATGCACATTAGAAGGGGGGTCTGTATTAGGTGATTCGGGAAATCCGTACCTCTCAAGTACCTCGGCCAGAGGGGAAAGAGAGAGGGAAATGCAGCCAGGAAATTAGGATAAAAAGGAGGCTGCATCCTCTAACAATTTGAGAGACCCTATGGGAAATGTCCCATGGCCACCTCTCCTTTTACTCAAATAGAGTTACAGAGCTCCTCTGTCTCCTTTTTTGGACNTAAAAGGGGGGGTAGGGAGGGAGTGGGGAATGCACATTAGAAGGGGGGTCTGTATTAGGTGATTCGGGAAATCCGTACCTCTCAAGTACCTCGGCCAGAGGGGAAAGAGAGAGGGAAATGCAGCCAGGAAATTAGGATAAAAAGGAGGCTGCATCCTCTAACAATTTGAGAGACCCTATGGGAAATGTCCCATGGCCACCTCTCCTTTTACTCAAATAGAGTTACAGAGCTCCTCTGTCTCCTTTTTTGGACATAAGCCTCTGACATCACGGATTAATTTTCCTGACAAAAGCAAAACAGCATAGGAAAGACACCACATAACCAAAACCACATTTATACACAGTTTCTAGTGGAAACTGTATTCAATAATCACCTACCAATAAGTAAACAAATGAAAATAGCAGCAACAAAATGGAGTGTTGCCCCTCTCCCCTCCAGCCCTTTAGCTCCTGAAAACAGTGTATTTCAAATGAAGAGAGAAAAAAGAAGAGGAAATTACCCTAACGAACATAAAAGAGGCTAAAGTAAACCAGAAGTCTTAATTAAATGTATTTTTTATGAAAGTATACACTTTGAGGATATTCTTGATGAAATCTATTAAATGTTCTGGAAAAAGCTGCTGCTGTGAATTCAGCTGTCATCATTTCTTTCTGCATAATAATGCTCACATAAGTAATGTAAGAGTGGTGGTTTGAAGCTAGCATCCTTGTGCTGGTAACTGCTTCCTTTCCTGAAGTACGGACAGATGTATCAGATATATAAAATAGAAATGGACATTTGGCAGCTTGACAAGCATGCTGGAAATGAACTAAAAATCTCATAACCATGTAGAAATGGGCTATTTTAAGGCCCCCATGTCACACAAAGGATCCCCAGATGAGTGCAGTAGAAGAAACAGCTTCACATATTCAACATTATTCACACATTCAAATTTACAAAAAAAATTGACCTTCTTTTCAGCCACTTATTCCCTCTCTGTCTCTTCAGAAGCCCATGAAAGGGCTCCAAGAAGCACAAAATAACATACCCATCATACACTGCTCCTATTGGCATGGTCTTCTACACAAATACTGGAAAGTTGAAAAGGAAATTGGAAAGCCTCAGACAGAGTTTAGCACCAGTATAAATGCTTTTCAAAATTAAAGGGATAGTTGTTTTGAAAGCACTTCTCTCTTCATTTTTTTTTTCCCTAAAAAACCAAAAGGGAAAAATGCTGAATAGCCAGTTTAATTCATTACTTGATGCCTTGCTTTGCCTGCTTTCCATTCCAGGCTGCAAGAAATCTGAATTCTTTCTGCTTAGGCAGAAAAGATTGACAGGAAATACCTATGATGGCCATAGGTATGAAATTAATAATGTCTAATAGATTATACATGAACTAGATGATGGCACTAGTAGGACCCTCAGACAACACTCCAGAACCAACAAGCCAAAATTCAACAAAAAGCTACAAGTGGCGGCCAAGATGGAAAACAGCCCAGCCAGACTGACGAGCAGATCCTTGTCACCACAACATGAAAAACCATTTTTCTCTCTAAAGAAAACCCTTCCATTAAAGTACAAGCATTTATTAATTCATATTTCATTTTTTTTAATGCCTGAGATTGAATATAAGTCAATCTCAGGTTTATTTTGAGATCTCCTACAATGTAAAGTAATAAAAAAGTTGGAGATGCTCCTTTCTGACACCAAAAAAGAATAGAAAGTTTTGATTATTCCCTACCAACACATTCTACTTAATCCAAAGTAATATCCTAAAAGGTATTTGTTTCATGCCTCAGATGTGGACAAACCTCTGACAGTCCAGCAGATGAAGATCAGGGTCAAAACTTGGAAGTACTATTCTCACCTTGATAGCCTGTTCTCCTTATCATTTTGGAGCATGGCTAAAACAATCTTATTAATTCCTCTTCACCCACTATTTACATTTGCTAATGAGATACAGGAGGCATCATTTCTTATTCACAGCTAATAACAGCATAATCCATAAAAGTAAATCCAATCAGAATCTCCACTACATCCATTGTAATCCTACTGTTATCAGTGAGGGTATTTGGGGCTTCAGTGCAGACTACATCCACTAAACCTTTACGGCAAAGTTTTATTTCAGTTCAAGTATGCTCAGGATAATTATCAAATCAATCACCATGAAATATCTTTGAGTCCAACCACACTTCATGAAGGACAGCAGAAATGAGAACTACTTTTTTATGACAGGCTGTTTTCCCACTCTGTTTTTCCATTTTATTTAGATGCTGGATTTCTGAAACAAGAACTTCAAAGTCCTGCATATCCTGACAGTGTGAATTATTAACAGAAACATGTTTCAGCATCTTTTTACTACTCATCTATTCATTCATGCATTCATTCCTCTAGATTATTTTTGTTTCTGAAAATCCTTCTCCTTTTTTTAATGAACTCTGTGTACAAAGGCACTTCACAATAGCAAGAGACGTGCATTGGTGCTTGGTGAATATACAGCATCTGCTCATAATATAACCATGTTATCTGGAAAATCCTTGCTTTTGCATATTACAAAAATCTTTTGTAGTGGTTGTAAATTGATGATACTAAAGCATCTTGATTTCTCTCTCCCTAAAGTCAATCCTCCTCTAACAAGTCATTTACAGTCTTCAGATACTCCTCTACCCCTACATCCAATGATATCTCCTGTACCCTTAGGCAAGGACTCTCCAGTCTGTAATATGCTGCAGAGAGCTGCTGACAGGGTTCCATAGCTTTTACATCTTTAGTTAGCAGTTGCTTCAATGATACACACACACACACACACACACAACCATTAGTCCTCAGGAGACTGCAGGACTTGCACTGAAGCTTGCAGCTTGCCCAAGTCAAAATTCAGGACCAACTCAGGGTGTAGCCATAACCATATAACAAACATATCTATAAAAGATGAAACTAGGGGCAGCTATTCAGGTCTAAATTAATATTTTTAAGAAATTATTGAATTTTCTGGTAAACAGACCTGTTTTTAAAATGGTTTAGGTACTAAGGGTCAACTTTTTAAAGAATTCCAAAACATTGCAAACAGCATTAGGTACATGACTCCTAGCAACTCCTGTTAGGTAGCCAAGCACTATCAAAAGCCCTGACAGAGCACCCACCTGCATCTTTGAAAGATCTTTTAAAAAATTTGATTGTGAACAATTCTAAGTCCCTCAAGTGTGACATTCCTCAGTGGAATTTCAGCTAAATAATTTTGAAAATACAAAAATTTTTTCCCTGGAAAAGATCAACATTCAGAGACATATGAATGTTTATTGAATGCTTAATAGATACCAAAAGCAAGCTTTTACAATATATAAAAATATAACTATATATATAATTAAATGTATCAACAAAATGCAAGTTTTCTGCACGAGAGGAATATAAGTCTTCAGTCCTCTTCACTGAGAGCATTCAAAATCCAGCACTACTTTTTGCCACGTTTCAACTTCATAATACAAACCCAGAACTACTTTATGTGAGACCAAATGGTAACGCATAAGTCTTGTGGTTTCTTGCACAGGTCAGCTGAAAGAAGCAGCCTCTGCAGAATATTCAGACATACAGATTTTGCATTCAGATGGTACTGAATTTCTCTCGCCAAAGTGTTTGGCTCTATGCACACATACATACACCCACAGTACCACCTTCTTCAAAATTTGAACTTTGTCACTCTAAATTACTTTGTCTCTTTTCTTTTAGCAAGTGAATTTGGAATCAATACTCCATGCTGAAGCTGGTGCCACTGACACGGCTTTATGTGAAGAGGGCTCTGTTGTGATATCTGGAAATCCCTGGTGTACAGTCCTACTTCAGCACGACCAACTAAGGAGTGCTGCTTACACAGAGAAGCCTGCTCATTATGCTTAAGTCTGCTTTCACCAACTGGTATTGTTTTATCTATCTACTTACCCACCCACTCACCATTTCCAGATCTCTTCATCAATACACACCTATCTATATCTGGGGTTTTAAAACTTTTTGTGCATGTGTTTTAAAAATTCCTCCCTATGATCTCTCAACTCATTCAAAAATGCTGGAAATTCTTAGGATTGCCTGCTTCTCCCAATATTTTCACTGTTTGATCCCCTTCGCTTTTTTGCTGCTACTTTCTCATACTACTAAGTTACTTTTAAAATAACCACACCAAAAAGGAAGCTAAAGGACTGCATTGGAGGTTAGGATTTTTTCTTTTTTTTTTTTTTTCTTTCTCTCAGGGAATTTTCTCCCATTTGTTGCCTAAAAGACAAAGGATGTGGCTGGGAGAAGGAGGAGGGGGAAGGGTGCAGTTGGTTACCCTCCTAGCTGGGGGGCTTTCTCTTGGGAAGTGCAGAGACACCAGGAGATTTTGGCTGGGAGGTGAGGGGCCTGGGCTCAGCTCCTTGCTCTCTCTTGCTCTCAAGACTGGAGAGCAACAGTCAAGTTGTTGCTACCACAGGGAGAATTTAATACCACCACAGAGTCCAGCCCTTTACTGCTCCTCATACTATGGGTGAGTCTTTGCTTCTAAGAGTAGCCGTTGAACTGGGACCTTTTTTCAACACCCGATCTCACTGGAAAGGACCCTCACCATCTACTTGGGTGCCTCAGGGGAAAACCTGGGACCCTGACCCCCAACTCCCTCCAAAGGGAGCATCTCCCAGCTGCTTGCAGGAGCCTGGCTGCTGCTGTCCAGCTCCGCTGTTTTCTGCTGCTGCTTCAGGTTTCTCACTACACTTTAACCCAACACCCAGTGCCTACCAGGACACCCAGTGGTTTCTGCTAAGGCTGCAGTTTCTGCTATATTTTTGTTTGCCACACCACGTGTGCCCACCTCTGCCATTCCAGCTGCTGCTCCAAGGTCCCTGCTACAGCCCATTCTGCCATCCGGAGGGGCACCGGGCCCCTATGGGTTTGTAGACGAAGCCCCTTTTCTCTCTCTCCCGCCAGCCTGCCCGCCATCACCCCCGTACAGAGGGTGGCCGAACTCGCACCACAGCGCCCCCTGCAGGCACGGGGGGATCATCGCACCCGCCCTGCCCGGCCGGGAGCCACCAGCGCCCCTGCCGGCTGTGNTAAAAAAACTTTTTCCCCCCCAAAAAAAAAAAAAAAAAATTAATAGTTCAGGAAAATTAATTCATTAAAAGCACTAACTAGTGCTATTAGTTATTAGTGTATTGAATCAGAAAGATAACAGAATGCAAATATTATATACATTAGACCTTTTGGATTATGAAGACATTCTATTGATGAAGCTACTAAACAAACAAACAGTAAGGGGTAAAGGAAATTCTTGAGCAAGAGTAATTCTACTGAATCAGACCAGCAGAGAATAGAATATGACAGTTCAAACATATTCTAACTCCAGAGCTTGCCATCGTCACAGGAGCTATCTGGAGCATATATGACTAGCTACAACTCTTGTGCAACTGTGATGTACTTACAAATTTTTCAATGCAGATTTGAGCAAGCTCTAAAATCCTTTGTTTGTGCATCCTTCTTGTGCTAGGGTGCTACACAGGAATCCAGTTAAGAACAGCAGACAAGAAGCAACAAAACAGGTATGGCTTCGTCCTATGTAGTTACTAAAGAAATCATTGAAGACCATATGGCAATTTGTTGTTCAAAAGGGATTTCTGCAGATACTCTTCAACCTACACTTCCTTTTCCTGAGTTACAGATGGAATCTACTTCAGCATGCTTTCACGGTATCTTTTTTCCCCCTCAGAAGACCTTACCTTTAAGCAGATCAAACAGTTACATGATAGATGTCGCTATTTGCCTGACGTATGAATATTAAACATGACCCAAAAGGACAACTTAAGGTATCACTTTCTTCAAAACCTCATTTAAATACTGAAACGTTCTGTGAATGAAACTGTGACCTCACCAGTCAGACAAATGAACAATTCCTCCCTTAAGAAACTGCATTGGCTAAAAGCCCTCACAAGCCAGATGATAATCCAAATTGAGGCAGACTCAATCTCTTTCTGAGTAAACAGTGATGAATTTGCATTCATTGTAGCTCAGAGTTGTTAAAACATATTGCTGTACACTGCAGCTTCGTTTTGAGTTACAACTGTCTCTGATAAATAATCTACTGTAACATATGCTGTAGAATATATAGAACTGACCTAATTCCAGAAGAAGTTTGGTAAAGATTTGTAACCTGGGTAACCACATGTATAATGCTTTCTGCAAACCTCATTGCACGTTTGACTCAAGACAACACAGACACTCTCTTCAGCTTAGACAGGCCAAAGCAGAAAACAAGTAATCTTCGTGTTGCTCAGCAAGCTTGTGAATTTAGCATAGCTACTTTCTGCTATCACACTATGTCTAAAATATGGATGGCTATTTTTTTTCATTACTTTCCCAGTTACTACTTAGCCATCTGCATTGACTGTAATGCAAGGCTCTTGGTACTAGCTAAGACACTTGGTATTAGCTAAGACAAAGTTTCAATTTCTCACAGATGTTAGAACTTTAAAATACCTCTAATCACAAAAATATGTGGACTAGTGCTGATTTTGCGGCAAGACTTTTCAACAAAAACTGATATATTCAAAATACTACTACAACAGAATATAACTGGCAGGGCTGTTTCATTTATCATACTCATTTATCAGATTTCAAAAATGACAAAAAGCAGAATAAATAAATCAAAATAAAAAGACAGATAAGGAATGTGCAATTTTGTGGTGATACCCAATGAAATATAACTGATGAGAGTTCTAAAGAAAATGAGTGGTGGCGAGGGTTGCCTATTTTCATAGGTCTTTATTCAGGAAATTTTGAAAAGCTGTGGAATAGGTACAAAGTTTGCCCATAGATACTACTATATCAAGCTATACTTAAATCAGAATGTGGGAAGTTAATGCCTAGACATCTAATCACAGCAGCATCATCTTCTGTAGCCAGATAGAGTTAAGCGACATCCCAAAATTTTCTGATATCCTTAGCTTTCTCATTTAAAATATTAATTCAGTGGAAAAAAAGAATTATATTTGACTTATTTCTACAGCACTCATGCACCTGCATAATATAAGGTTTAATATGTCATATTTAATGTTTTTTTCAAAAATCTCTGTATTTTTTTGAAGTTACAACCCACAACAGTACAATCTGGAATAAAAAGACATATTATGGGCCCTTCAAAGGTGTCTGAGTGAAAAAGATGGAGTGCATCCTAGGTTAAGCAGTTGCATCAGGCAAAAGAAGTAAGAGCAAATATTAAACATTGAATCTTGCCTTTCAGTGCCCTGAAAGAACATTTTAAGTAACACTGTTTAAATATGATATTGTTTTAAGGGACTGTATTAATAGCTGCATTGCTCTCAGCTTTCAGAGACGAGATGAGGATGGCTTTGAAATTTTCTGTATATGTTAGTGCTCCTTGGAATAAAAATTGAAGAGCTGAGCCCAAAAAAGTTGCTTTATTCACACTGACATGAAAACTTGGCCTTTCTGCTCTGGACAACAGTAGCGAAGGGTCACATTTTCTCATTCATATTTGTATGACAGAATTCCATCTTCTGGTATTTTCAGCAGACTCTTTTCAGATTATTACACTTACTAGGTTCACTCATGCCACAAAAGTACCAAACATCTTTGGAGAATTATCCATGAGATTCTTAATCACAAGTCCAAGTTCCTGAATACTGAAAACTCTGGAGTAATATAAAAATGTGATGTCTACAAATTCTCATTTAAATTCACAAGAAATGCAAATCAATTTCACAAGTTGTTTCATAAAGAATGCGGGTCATTAAGATCTTAAAATCAGAGTAAAGCAACCATACCAGCAAGCTCTACTCTACAACAACAGTGGTTCTCAAAGTAGCTCAAAGTGATTTAACAAAAAAGTTAACAAAGCGGCAAGTTCCCCTGTGAAGGCAGAGCTATTGGGAGATTCTCAAGCCAATCCTCAATCCCTCTAAACCACACTACAACTTCAAGTGGCTAATAAATAAAATGAAACAAAATATTTGGAACAGATGAGAATTGGAGTACATGTAAAAATACATCTTTTATAGAGAGCCCTGATTTCTTCAGAAGTCTCAATTCAAGCTATTCCAAGGTAAATCCCTTGAGAGGCTAAATCAGTACTCTCAAATACTTAATAGATATTGAAGTTGATTAACACCTTCCTGCCTCACTGAACCAGGAAACATTGAACTCCTTGACAAGAAACATGAGAAGCACCCCAAGTTACCCACTGGATTTCAATCTGCAGTCCATGTTCTTAAATCTCATACACCAAGATGAAAGCAATTCAATTTTAAAGCACAAACATGTTTGGTTTTTTTTTTTCCCAGAAGTGTAATTCCCTCATTAAAAAGTTTTGATAGGGGTATTAAAAGAACAACACTAGTTAATAAAAGCACCCAGCAAAGTATGCAGGAAATTGTAGTCTGTGTATCAGCACAAAAGTCCTACATGTTTAAAATTTTAAGCATAGTAATTGCCTCGATCTGCACCCTAAACACAGGTTTATTCAAACACAACCACCAAGTATCTGTTACAAGAGCCTCTTGCAAATTCGGTTGCCTTTCCTTCTGAAGAATATAAGTTTTCAGTAGAATCCCCTAATAAAACAAGCAATTGCTTAGCACCTGTCTCACACCTATTACGGAAAACACAAAATCTACCGTAAGGCTGCAATATATTTTTATGTCCTGCATTTAAAAGATTGTGATTCCTAACTAGATATCTTTCCCTGGAATTATTAAACTACAAATTACCTGCAGAGATTATCTTTGTTCTTATCAACATTATCTTATTTCTCCGGTATGAATAACTATTAAATACTTACCAGTTTTAAACAAACCTGTATATTAAAGTTTGAAGAAGAAGATTATTCTTTGTAAAGGATGGTTGGGAAGAAACTAGTAAATAATAAACATTTCTTTCCCTTTCCTCTGACTTAATTCCTCAGAGGCAATAGGATGCATCACCTTTTGGAAAAGTAAAAACTATAAAGGTGTGTATTTAATAGTATGGTTTTTATCTGAGAATATTACTGTCTTGGGGTGACTCCATCATGTATATCCCCTATCACAGCTCTATGCCAAACAATTAATTTTGTGCCTTTTCTGTGCCTTTAAACTGAGCTTGAGAGGGGAAAAAAAAAAAAGGGACCAAGCAAACTTTTCAAGGCAGTGTCTCAAGGACACGGAGATTCACTCGTCTGCGTGCTCTGGCTGCGGTAGCACGGGGGGAGCATCCTGCTTCCTTCTTCAGCCAGTTTTTTTTTTCCTTCCCGGCGTGAGACGGAAAGCTGAACTTTGTTTCCTGGGACTTTGGTTTTTTCCCTTCTTCTCTTCTGGACTGTTTCAACAACATCAGAACACATTGGGAGAATTTTTCCCCGAGGCCCGGGGCGGGTGGGCCCTCGCCTACCCAGCTCCAAGGAGGAGAGAGACCACACCTACAGAAGGACTCTGAAATCTTCCCAGATTTCTCTCTATAGCCAGAGTTTTATTATTTAGCATTACTATCCTTTTCATGTGTGTTTGTTAAATAAATAGTTTTTATCTCTTTCACTTTCCTTCGAGGAAATTTCCTTTTTCTCGACCCTGGTGGGGGGAAGGGTGGTTGTAACCTGGTTTTCTCTCAGAGAATATATTGCTAGATTTTCGCCAAACCAGCACAATTACTGAGGGAAATAATTTCAGAAAACCAGTTTCTGCCAAAGCAGAGGTTAAAAATAGCCAGCAAATACTATACAGATGGCTAAACAGATCTAACACACTGCTGTGCAGAGACACAGATTAGTCTACCTCTAGGACACTGCTCTTCTCAATAGACATTGTCTTTGGATACAAGTAGAAGACCAAGAATTGTGGGGATGAAGAAGAATGAGATTCATTTTTTCAACTCTTTCTGTGTCTTTTTATAAAACTACGTTGAGCTCTGCTGCAGGTTTTGAAACTGAGGGTTTCACTCTGCATACACAATTTGAACAAAAAGCAAGACAAAAGGATGGCAGCAGCCTCCTATCCTAAACACCTCCTCACTCTGTCAACAAGGGAAAGATAAATTAAAGAAAAATAACACCTAAATTCTAAACAGTAACAAATCCTTGGGATATAAATAGGTTTTTCTTCCTTTCTTCTCTCCTTTGTGTTGAAGGCTCCCAGACACCCAAAAGACCAGAGAACTTAGTCTTCTTATTCCTCCAAATCTTGTAAAAGCTGTGGTACAGAAACCACAACTTCCCAGCTAGAACAAAGTGCTCAGAGTAGGAAACGGGGAAAAAAATGCTCTCTATCCCATTCTGTCTCCCATTTTAAAAGACACTCCTCTTTAGCAAGTGACTTTGAATATTATGTTACCTGGCAATAGGTAGGTTCTGTTTCTATTTGTTTTCTGGAACTATGAGATTTGCTGATGTATATTTTTCCTATATGACTGAGAATCCACACAAAAATAATGCCCTTTCAATTCCCCGCAAAGAAATGAAGCTTGGTCTTTAAGCAAGTGAAGCATACAAGGCACAGCTGTGATGGGCAGTTGGCCATTTCATGAAGATTACCACTGATTCTGTAAAAAAAAGGGAATTTAGGGCACTATTTTGTGAGCAGCTAGAAAACAAACATTTAGTCAAAATCTCAGCAACAGTAAGTTAGAAATTACAGCAACCAAAATACTAAATTTTAAATAAAGACTGATTTAAAGTACTAAATTAAAAGAAAAAAAGACACAATGTTTTTTGCTTCTGAGATCAGTGCCTATGAACTTCAGAGTACCAGATGCTCAGCTTCTTCTAAATATCTCATGACAAGATGACAAATTCTTGACTACAATTTATGTTTGCTTAGTTTTGCTGTAGCCTTTTGATCAAGATTTCATGCTGTTCTCCCCCATTCCTAAAAGCTTTAGGCTGAGAAAAACAGAGGCTGAACTCAGGTACATTTTGTACATATCACACTGCATTTGAGAAGTTTGTTAGTCAGTAATATACAGGTTACATAGCTCCATAAGAGCATCCTCTCTTTTCCAAAGCCTGATGACTGGCAAGGTACCTTAATCAGGATTTCTTCAGGAATAAGGAGGTGAGAACAACAATCTTCCCCTCCAAAAGTAACTGGCAAAGCTCATTTAGTTATTACAAAGTTTTATGACGTGTGCAAACATAGTTTCCTCAATCACAAGGCAAAGAACTTGGACATAGTTCAAGTTGAACTGGAACACTGAAAGTTAGTTTTGGAGTAGGTTTTTTAAAGATTGTTACAGAACAGCTGCATTTTTTCTGAAGGGCCATGACAACGATTCTGGAGCTTGCTAACCATTGCTGTAATATAAGAAACATTTTCTCATGAAAAAGTAAGGACTAACACTGTAGCACCAAGTCATCTAATGCTTTTATAAATGTAGACTTAACAGTTGAAAAAATATGTTTTTATATTAATTAATTACCTTTGAACCTGACTAAACTAGACTTTTTACAGCCTGAGACAGCACCACTTATTACTGCACACAAGACTGGCATTAAATGCAAAACCTCTACAGCAAAGAAGTAAATTTATTATGGGATTACCAGAATGGAGTAAGTGCTTTGAATTATTTATTTTCAACTAACCAGTCAAAGAGAAGAACTTGAGTGAGGCAGAATCCAGTAAGCGACCTCATGATTTATGTATAAAGAATACCATTTCCTATCATAATTTATGGCATGCTATAAGAATTTTAAAAAAAGTTTGTCAATGACTGAAAGAGAACAAAGTGAGAGAAATCTTGGTTCACCTGATCCACCAAAGTAGAATTAGAGAGAAAAAACATAGTAAAAATACTGTTTCCATGATCAAGAAAAAATAAATAAAGTTCATTGAGGGAATGTTCTTTTTTCTAACATGAACACAATACAGGTTTTATAGTGATTGACAGGAATGAGGGACTTGTCTTTACAAACAAGCTGTGGGCCTGCTGGAAGATAAAACTAGTACTGAGAGATAAAAGAAACAATGGGAAGGATTCCACTGATTGATGAACGGAAAGAAAGATATTTGTCTTTACAAATAAATTATAGGTCTGCTGATAAATGAAATTGGATATTGAGAGATGAAAGAAACAATGGGAAAAACCATAAATTCCATAAGAATTAAAATAAAGGGGGGGTGGGTATACATTACAAGGGAGTCTTAGCTATTAGGCATTTCGGGAAGTCTGTACCTCTCAAGTACCTCGGCCAATGGGGAAAGAGAGAGGGAAATGCGGTCGGGAAATCAGGATAAATTGGAGGCTGCGCCCTCCAAAAATTTGAGAGATCCCAGGGGAATGCCCCATGGCCTCTCCCTTCATTCAAATAAAGTAACAGGACTCCTCGGTCTCCTTTTTGGACATAAACGTCTGGTTTTTCTGGATTAATTTTCCTGACATGATGGTAATCACAACTGGAAATTTACCTTTATATTTGCTGACCAGCAAAGAGCTTCTGTTTGGCAATTAAAATCCCAGACAAACAAACAACCCAATAAATAGATTGAACCTAAGTTGTATCTGCACTTAAAACACCAGCTAATATTACAATCACACAATTGCAGCTAATATTCTTCCTCTACTTTTGTACTTGGATAACAGGATGATATGAAGACAAAAACCTGAAACAAACCTAGTAACAACTGCAGTGAACTCTAGAGGGTAAACGACCTGTCGGTATCACGCATATAGGCATCTCTAGATTCACCTGTCCAACAGTTGAGAACCAAAGCAGCATCGCCTTTCAGAAGAAAAACTTGAGCGGGGCGGGGCCGACGTGAGGTCGAGGCCGGACCGGGACCCTCCGGCCCCCAGTAGCTGGGGCGCGGACAGGTCTGTGGAGGGGCTCGGCCCACCCCACGCCACCGGGCGTCCCTGCTGCAGCCGCATTATTTGACACCCGGTAAAGCATCCAATAGCATTAGTGTGTCTCCAGAGCAGGACCGGAGCAACAGCCCGCATGCGAACACCCACGGCCACGAGTGTAGGCACGCACATAGGACGCACCTGGCACCCACGGGGCGATACTGCACGGAAACCGCGGCGAGACCCGTGTGCCCCCTCCCTGTGCACCTGCAAAGCGGGCAGCTGCGGGGGGGCTCCCAATGACCGCCGTGGGGACATCGGGGTTCGTACTGACCTTTCTGCTGCCGAAAGGACTGGATGGAGCCCGAATGGTGAACCATCCTGGCGAAGAGCAGCCTCCGAACTGCCAGCCCGCCGGCTGCAGCTGCGGGGGGCGGGAACCCAGCGGTGCGGCCCGGCCCGGCCTGCCGCGCAGTGGAGGCCGACGGAATGGCGGCCGCAGCGCCTGGGGGGGAGGGGAGAGGCGGTAACGCCGGGCGCGAGGTGGCGAGGGGCGGGTGCGGAGCCGGT
This sequence comes from Ifrita kowaldi, assembly GCA_013398055.1. Taxonomy (NCBI): domain Eukaryota; kingdom Metazoa; phylum Chordata; class Aves; order Passeriformes; family Cinclosomatidae; genus Ifrita; species Ifrita kowaldi. The sequence goes on from VZRS01013567.1 coordinate 22,216, forward strand.
GCCTGTCCCTCAGCCCGCAGCCCGGGGAAGGGCACTGTGTCAGCAGGAATCGGCGGGAAAGTGTGTGTGGACCCCGCTGAGGGGGAGCGCCGCCCCCAGCCCAGTTACCTTCTTGGCTGCGCTATTCCTATTGCCTTCCTTTACCCTTGTTTCCCTTTAGAAGATACCAGGTGTTCCTATTGAGGTGAAGGGCAGCGAAGTAAAAATTGCACCTCCTTTACGCAGTAACAGCTGCATTTAAATCTCAGCGTCGTGAGTTAAGTTCGTATTACATCGCCTGCATCCCTGTCCTCACACCATGTCCCTGAGTTGCATCACCAGCTTTTTTGGTTTCTATGTATTTTATAAAACTTAGTCTCGACCTTACTGGAGATAATTTTTTTACAAGAAGACACTAAATTGCACATTCAAGCCTGATGTGACCCATTTCTATGCTATTTGTGTTACAATTTCCCTTTTCTCTAGAGTGTATGCCAAGTGGCTCATTCCAGACAACAGAAGATTCAAACTTAAAAGGTTTTTATTTCTTTCCTTGTTGCTCTCTGCTCACATTATTCTCTCTGGATTCTAAGTTTTGTGATAGCATTATTCAATTCCTGTAGAATGTTTTGGGTTTAATTTTTTAATTTTTTTCTCTACCACAATAATCTGGGGGTTTTGGTCCTCCTAAATTCATTCACTCAAATATTCTAGCCTGCATCTAGCAATATCTGTATTCTCTTCTCCATTTAGGGATACAAACATTGTTTGCTCATCGGAAGTAAATTCAACCACTTAACTAGCACAGGTTACAGCATTCCTTCAAAGTTTGTGGCTCCATTTGTGTGCTATATGTACAACAGATTTCCTCTGACAGTAATGGCAGAACTTCCCCATAGCTGACTGGGGCTTGTAGTATACAATCTGCTAAAAAAATTGCATAATTGCCACCCCTTACTACAGGCCAGTCTGTACTATAAAGTTGTACTACTTTTTCTATATCAGTGTAGTTAAGCAACCGAGATGGATACACGCTTATTTTAGTTTCAGAATTTTTTTCCACTATGAAAACATATTAAACAACCGTATATAAATCAATACATCCATGCATGGGCTCTTACAGAAAGGTAGGCAAAATAAAAATTGCATCCTAACTGGTGAGGTATTCCCCAGCACTTTTTTTAGAGTATAACAGATACTGCTCTTACATAACACGCAGCTGACACATTCAATTGATACCATAAGGGGAAAAAATAAACTTACCTCCTCAGGATAGCTGACCGCATTTTGGGTTGATTTGGAACATTTGCAGAAGGTTTGTTGTTAGTTTAAGAAAAGATGCAGAAGCTATAGTGTTGTGTTTCTTCCTCATTTGTTGGTCTCCAATGCCTCTCTGCACACTGAAGGTAATAGATGAGGCATTCCTCTGCACTCCTGCAATTTCAGAAAAGCTGCTAGGAACAGCTTTTTCCTGCTGAGGTACAGCACTATAGGTGTGGCATGGCAGAATAAGACAGCTGACTCTTGCTGATCGACGAGTTCTGGCAAACTAAAACCAAGCTAAAAGAAGAGGTAGAATAAAGTCTTTGTTGTTTACTTTCAAGCTTTATTGTAGACATTAGAGTGGATTCTTAGAGATTAAAACCAAATCGATACCCTAAAAGTCACCCAGGGGGGAAAAATAGAGAGTATAATAAAAACTATAAACTTAGTAGTTAATAAACAAATGTAATCTGCAAAAAGCCAATGTAGTTCTTCCACTGTAATGATCTAAACCTTTGTCAGGTTCTAGGGCAGATCTATTTCTTTGAGAAACCTTGGCTGACACCTTTTGACTTGCCTGTGAAGTAGAAGAGCAGTATACATTATGCTCCTTCTCTTACCAGCACAAAACAATGGAGGGCCATTACTGGCTCTCCAACGATAATAATTACAAAATGCAGACAGGAAGAAGAGGGGCTCATAAGTAAAATTACAGATGAAAGAGAATATCACGCTCACTCTTGGAAAAGAGGCTGTCAGCTGCGTGGTACTCAGGGCCATCCTCCTAATTTCTGGTCCACGACCCTCCACAAGGACTTACAGAACTCCTGAATTCAAGGAGATTTCACTCACAGTAATAATACTCAGAATGATGGGAAGAGAAAGCCAGGGTAAGGCAGTGCTCAGAAACCCTGTACAAGGATTAAATTCTGAGACTAGAAAATTATAAATTATATATTTTATAATTATAAAGCTCTATTTCTAACCGTAAGTGGTATGTATGCATGAAACAGATAGGACAGCTGGGGTTAAGGTCAACAAAGAGAAGAAAAAATACCTCTACAAGAGTATTTTAAATTAAATCCTTTACACTGTCAACTGACTAAACTTGATAATTGTAAATATGGTCATATGACGATCTAGAAAGATAATTCTTTGGTAAATAAGGAGAGTTTGGTCCAGTTTGAAGATCTTGTTAGAGTGCAGATAACAGAACAATTAAGAATTGATGGCTAAGATATGTAGGAAATGCATACATTCTTAGGCTTCATATGCACAGGCTACATTGGCTCTGAAGTTCATTGAAATAAAAATCTGCCCTCATAGTCACTGTCTAATGAATATTCTCTTTTGAAATATTTAGTTATATTATGCTATGTGTCACATTTTTCTCTGTGTAAGTTTTTATAAATCTTTTCTAAAGCAGATGAAAATTCTGGAGAGATCAGGATCAAACTGAACTAGATTTCAATCTCCTGTCTTGACAATCAACAGAACCAAAACCATGACTTATAAGCTTAAGGTTGATCTTATTGAGTTTTTACTTAGGTTTTAGGTTTTTAGTTTTGACAGTGAGATTAATTCTCTTTGATACACATCCTTTTTCATAAGATAGTCTTTGTCAGAAGAGATTAAGAAATAAGATTTGGTCTTGCTTCATCATAATACACCTAGTCTTGTGAAAATCTGTATTATTTGAGATCTGTAAAACTTCCAAATTATAAGACCAGGAGGACTGAGTTGTTTTGCCACTAGAACAGGCTATGAGAAAGTCATGCTTTAAATTAATTTTTGTACTTCCACGGTGCTTTTCAGAAAGTCTGATGAAATAGAACCCTAAATTAAAACCTAATTCACCTGTGTTGTTTCTTATGCCAATTACTTCCTCAAGAAATATAGCCACCTCAAAAGTTAACTACAACCAGTGTTAACTATTGCCCAGAAAGAAAATGAAACTTAGTCCAAAAGAAGCTCATGAGGTTCAGCAAGTGCAAAATACTGCACCTGAAAAATCCCCATACGTCAATTCAGGCTGAGCAGCAGCTCTAGTAGAAAGTACCTGAACATTATGGGAAGCACTAGCTTGAACACTAACCAACTGTGCACTTGCATAACAGATAAAGAAACCTTAGGAGAAATGCAGCCATCAGATGCAAAGCGTTATTAATCCCCTTTACTTGGCATGACTGTAGCTGTACCTGCAATTTTGTGTCTAGCTTTCCCGCTTCGAACGCACTCAATTCAGGAAAGGTGTTAGAAAATTGGAAAAGGTCCATAAAATGCTACTCAAGAAGGTCAGGGTCTACAATAAATAAACTGTGAGAAGTGGAATAAACTAGTCTAATTTAATCTGAAAAATAATCTAAGGAGTTCCAGGAGCCTACAACTGCTTGGAAATCACTCGCAACGATTGCAGTTCTAAACTCTTTATAGTGCTAAATGATCTGGTTAGTGACAATAGCAACACATGATGGCATGGGAGGTTCAGATTGAGCACTAATAACAAGTTTTTACAGCATTGGTAATACATCATCAGAACATGTAACCCAAAAAGAGGTGAAATATCTGTCCTTGAAGGTTTTCAAAATATGCCTTGACAAAGCTGTGTCTGACCCAGTCTGGTGACAGCAATGGTAAAGCTTCAGGAGGTTGGACCTGCAATGGTTGTAATGAAGGATGTAATAAAAATAAAATGCAAGGTAGTTGGAACCAGATTGATTCAAAACAGGAGGTAGACACACATTTTCAAATTTTAATTAAAATAGACCATGAAGTTAATTTTTCATATCTACAGTGAAGGATGTTGTTGAATGTATGTTTATGCAGCTTTTCAAAGCACAAAATAGCAAGATGATATTAAATGTCCTTTCTCAAACATACTAATTTCTAAAATTCTTGTAAAATACAATTTGCAAGAAAATTTGCAAGAAAATTTTTGAGATAGGGTGATTCTTTAGTGTAAAATGTTGTCTGGATAAGAGCATTAAATGCTTATAGCAGCACCCAAAATTATTTATTTTGCTATCAATTTTTATGTAATACATTTAAATAGTATGAATAATCAGTGTTTACAGAATTGAGTCCACCTCTCAAGAAGAGGAGTTCTGTAGTACTTACAGTTCTGCCATGCAAAATTCATCTTGTTCAGTATTTGCAATAAAGTTGTTTCCAAATTTTTTGATCTTACTGAAAACAGGGAGGAATTTGCCATAGACACTAGCACAATGATTATCTCTCATGAAGCTGTCAGTCACTATGGAGAAGGTCTAGAAAGCAGATTTTGGAGCATGCTAAAGTGTGTAGTAGATGAATTAAAAACTGAAGAACATATCTATAAAGATTTTACCTTGTGTTGCTAAGACACAAACTCTTGAAATCTCACTGATTTCCATATTTTAATATTTCATTTCTATGGTAATTTAAGAGACATTTTCTCTTGGTATAGATAGAATTTTCTTATATCCATGGAACTGACTGTGTTTTCTGACTGATATAGAGTGTTTGGGACTCAATTCTGTAGCTCACTGCAATTGCATGCTTACTTTTAAGCTTATAGATTACTTTTATAGATATATATTTGTATCCTGATCATTTCCCTGAATGGAGTTAGTTTTGCTGTTTGGGATTAGTTTATCAAGCTAACATGAGAAAGAAACTTTACAGTTCATATGTTTAGTAAAATTTAATTTCCCTCAGCAAAGAAGCTCAATTTTGTTGTTAATATTTGGGTCAAATGCTAAACTAGAATTGTAGAATTCTAAAGAGTTCCTCATTCTTGTGCCTGGTATACACTGGATTCCTTGGAACATACCTATTTAGAAGTGAAAAAATGAGTGAAATGTCCATCGCTAAAAAACTCTTATACAGTAATGCAGAAAGATTATAAAGAAAATACCAATGTCAAGAAACAGGTGAAGAGGAAAAAGCAGAATTTTAATAGCAGCATGCAATTTACATACCTATACAAATTTTTCAGGTAGGCAAACTTCTAAATTGTGATACTTTTCTCTTCTATTACACATCTCAGTTTTCTTATTTCACATTTTATCTGAAGCAAACAGCAAGAAAGATTATTCTCTAACTCTGCAGTACCAGCTATCAAACGGCTGCAATATATTTCTGATTAACAGCCTGATTTTTTAAGTAAGGAAGAAAATAATCAGCTAGACTGATAAAAATCACTGTCAGTGATGAAACTATCCATCATCTAATTTGTTTTCACTGTGTAGACCTATTTTGCAGATGTGCACATTATTTCTTGAGTATCATGTTCTTAGCACAAGGAGCTTCAAGAGTTACAGTGCTAGATACTTTTAGAAACAAGATGTTGACATAGTCCTTAGCTACATAATCTAAATCTACAGTTTAGAAAAAAAAGCTACCATTTGGGCATTTCTTGCTAGATTTAGGAAGAATTTCTTTTCTTGTCTCTTAAGAAGATTTGGTCTGCTGGGTCATCAGCTCGTTGGTTTAGAGATTAACCCTCTATTGCTGCTTAGTGCAGTTTTGGCAGCCAAGTCTTTCATCACCTTCAAGCTAGTTCTGTGTAGAACCTCTTAGTTCTTATTACTTGGATTTCTTTGGCCACGTATTTGCTCTTTTTCCCAACTGCATTTTTTTACCCTCTCCCACAAAACAAAACAACAACAACAACAACAACAACAACATTAAAAGGAGCAGCAAGAAACCCCCTATCTTTATGTCATTAATCTATTTCCACACTTCCCACACATATCAAGACAGAAAAAGTATGGCAAGAGTATCTGAACTTGCCATGTTACTTCCACAAGAATAGGAAGTGAAAGATATTACTACAGTTCATTCAGGAAAGAATTTTTTCCGCTATACATTTTTCAGAACTCAGAACAGCAAAGTCCAAATCCACATCTGAAAGTCCTAGGATTACAATAATACAATCAAAATAGTTCAAGAAAAACATTAGGCTATCCTCTGAGCAGCATCTAGCACAGTGATGTAATGTTACTGCATAACAATGTCAAACCTTTCCTTTCCAACTTGTGTAAAACATTGAAGTTCAAATATGGTAACTTTAGATGTAGCTCACAACATGCCTGCATTCTTTGTTGGCCAACCTATCATCTTCAAAAGCAAAAGGAGTTACTGAGAATTACTTGATTTTTCATAATTCATATTTCTTCATTGCAGCCCCATCAATGAAATCATAACGGTGTTTCAACTAGCATCTTCACAGAAACTTCTCTCTTCAGCATCATGTTCACACTCAACTGTCCTATTTCCTGTTATATTACAAGATTTTTTTCATGACTGCAAAATCCCATGCTGGGTACAATGTTCTCATTCCAGCTTTCCATTAGAAATATGGAATGTATTTGCTCTGACAGTTGTGGATGCTGAAAAGCTTTCAGCAGAGAAATTTTCCAGCTTTCTGCAGCATTCTGTGAGAGCTCTGTGTTTCTCACAAAAGCTATGAAAAACAGTGCTATGGTTTTGTAAACGAATTCTTTCTATCTTGCACCTGCAGTTGTTATGTAGCTTTGTTATGATATTGACTGGAAAAATATTTTGAAATGGGTGTTGTGGGTTTTAGCCAACCGGTACAGGAGACAGATGACCAATGACCAATGATCTCATGCCATGCAAGTATACTAGGGTATATACACAGGTTGGTATAATAATAAAGGGCCCATGCCACTCCATTCTCTTCCTGGACTTGAAATTTCATGTTGTGATTTCTCTCCAGCCGCAGTACAACAGCGACAGACTGTGACATCTTATGGATCGATGCCAAACAAGCTGCAAGCCCACATACGTGTTTACCATACATCAATCACCTCCCCATCATTTTGGAAGAAACATGCTGAGGTAAGATTATCCTGTCCCACAGACTTCTGTATTCCACCACCACAGAACTTGCCTGCTGGGCTACACCAGGTGAACTCCCACAAGACTCATGCCTTCTAGCATTAATCCTAAAGACTATGTTTTGCAGTGAAATTAGCATTGTGCTTTCTGGCTTAGCAAGCCAATATGCTGAACTGCGAAGAGCTATTCTATTGCACAACAACAAAATAAGCAATAGTAATATTGCAGATGCTGTTTTATAAAATTGTTTTCTAAGAGTGTCCTTGACATCCCATCCAAGTGCAATAAAGTGGTATTTAAAAAAAAAAAAAAAGTTTTTTTCCATTATAGAGCAAAAGTACGGTACTTTGTTCCATACCTGAGTATTTTATGTAGATTTTCAAAATACTTGAGTACTTGAGACTGATACACAACTGGGGTAATATTTTCTAATGTAATGTATTTGTGATCACAAATTACTTTTAATTTGGTTCATGATTTACCAATGTCTCTGAAAATTTCAAATAATTTTTAAAAAGCTTATGTATTTCTGTTTAAATGAAGAAAAAAAAATGTTTCAAGATGTAAATATAGTTTTGTTGCATTTGCAACTCAGAAAGTCAAAGCAATGCAGTACTGCATGATCCCTAAGGTTCCTGGGGATTGTTAAGGGAACCAGTTTGCTGCCAGGGTCTACCCCAAAGAAGAGAGACTCAAATTCCATCCAGCTTCAGCAGAGAAATAGGGAAAATGGTTGCTCCTTCCCAAAACTACTTTCTACAGTTTGGATTACTAAGCCTGATGGGAAATCTGGAACTCTGTTGTTTTATAGTTACTAGCTTTTGAGTTGGGATTGGTTTAATAGAGAAGCGAAAGAATGTGGAAGAGAATTGGAGTTCAAGATTAGGATAAAGTTCATAAGGCTTTTGTCTTGCTTCATTAGGCACAGTAGATCATCTTAATTTCATATAACACAAATGACAGAATATGGTATTCATAAGTAGAAGTACTGAATAACTGAATTTTATCATCTGTTTAAATTCAGGCTGAGATTTCAGTCTTACTTCATCTTACTGGCTACATTAATTTATGTTACCTTGCAGACCCAAATTAACAGAAAGCTAGAAGTACATAATATCTTCAATTTAAGTATAACAGGTTATTTACCTTTAAATTGGTAGGACAACTTAGGATTCTGTATTTCCAAATCCATTTTTAAAAGTCTTTCATGTGAAATAAATTTAACAGCTATTCAATACCTGATTCTATACAACCTGAAGGAAGTGTCAAACCTGTCAAAGTGGAATCATATTTATTTTACTGAAGATGATGGTTGTAAATAGAGGTAGTAATAGCATATATACAGACACAGCTTTCAAAGTTTACTTTTTCTTTTGTATTAGGTAGGATTCTAGCCATACTAAATGTTTAGAAAAAGCAGCATTTTTGTAATGTAAATATTATTGCATTAAAGCAGACTTATACTCATAAATTACACAATGCTTCATTGCTCTTAGTAAGTAATGTCAGTTACTCTGAGAATGTGTTCTTGTAATTAAAATCTTATTTTAAATGGTCTTGTGTAAGAAAGTAGCAATTTTAGCAATTCAATTTACTTGCATGCATTGAAAATTATATATCTGGTAGTGCATGAAGAGGCGTTAGTTGTCAGTTCTATTTCCATGATTGTCACAAAAATAAAATAGAAAAAGATCAATTCATACCTACTTCTTGCTTGTATGTAGCTTTGTGATTTCACATGTTCTAAAATGCTACAACAGCCTGTTCGGCAGTGTTCAACCATTTGTACTGCTCTGTAAGGGAGGGTTGTTCCTGACTACTACTGCTGCAGAAGTAACAGAAACTGACTTACTGTACTGTATCTTATTTCAGCATCATTTTGACCTATATGGATGAAATGAGATCTCAAGAGCAGAAAGATATTTGTCAATCTCAATACATCCAAAGCAAAATCACATACTCATTTTAATGTCTTGTTTTTATAATTTATAGGAGAGTTTTTCTCTTCAAATCAAAAGATATAATTTCCCTCTCTGAACTGAAAACAAAAGATTTATAGTACTTTTTAAGGTGTTGTCCAAATCTGAGGACTGCAATTTCTCAAAAGGAAAATGCCTGTTCACGTCAGTCTATCACATGCTTCTTGTTTCGCTGTTTATCTGAAAAGCACATAGTGTTAGCACCACAGAAGAGCTTGATGGCTTTATGATGAGTGTCCAGAGGCTTAAGAACAGTGGCAAAACATTTATTTTAAATTATTATTGAAGCATTCTTCTCTGTTTTATTCCTTTAGAAGTGTAAAGCATATTCCAGAAATATTGTATAAGTTGCACAACTGCAAATGTCACTTTAACCAGATAATTCAGTTCCCCAAAACTGTATAGCAGAATACTCAGAGATAGATCCCCAGCACAGAATGTGTAGAGGAAAAGGGGATAACTCAGCAAATGTACCACTTGACCCAGCCAGCATGCTCATGCAGAAAGTAGGTAGGTATCAGCCATTCTACCACCTATTTTAAACTTCAGAGAAGCAATGTCATATTTTTGGCTACTTCAGGAAAATGTTTTGCCAGATCACTGGTAACACCAAAGTTTCAGGCTCAGTTAACTGGTCTAACTGAAGCAAGACATGCTGCAACCAAAGACAGCAAATGATGAGGTCCTTATAGAAAGGAAGCAGGATCACTACAAACCAAATGCTTTAAGAGAGGTAGCACAAATGAAAACAATTTGACCACGTGCCCACCATGGGCCTGTTTAGCCTGGAGAAGAGATGGACGAGAAGGGATCTTATCAATGCATATGAATATCTTAAGGACAGCTGTCAAAAGGATGGGGCCAGACTCTTTTTGGTGATGCCCAGCAACAGGACAACAGGCAACAGACACAAACTGAAACACAGGAGGCGCCATTTGAATATGAGGAAAACCACCTTACTGTGAGAGTGACAGAGCAGAGGAACAGGCTGGCCAGAGAAGTTGTGGAGTCTCATTCTCTGGAGATATTAAAAACCTGCCTGGATGCAATCCTGTGCAACCTGTTCTAGGCGAACCTACTTTTGGGGGAAGATTGTACTAGGTGATCTCCAGAGTTCCTTTCCAACCCCAACCATTCTGTGATGCTGTTAAAACCCCTGTGTTTATGCTGTTAATGGTCTTACAAAATTTCTTCTGAGCACTCTGACAGTATTCTATTTCCAAATATAATATTTTGTATTGTGTAGTGGTACTTCAGACAAAACCATACTTTTTTACATATATACAGAAGGATATATACATATATATAAATAAAATTGTTTATGTATGAGAGATTTGCCATCCCTTCAAGCAATCATTCTGTTTATATTAACCAGTGTTGTAAAGGCAATGACAATGAAAGCCATCAATTTTGTGATTAGGAATTAATTGACAAAAGGCAGCAAAAAATGTGCCAAGGAGTTGTGCAAGCCATGTTGATTTTACTATTTAGTACGCTGCACCCTAGCAAATGAATTCATTGCCCAGTATTTATGGAATAGTTTATAATAGCATCCAGTGTGTATTTTTCAAATGTAAATGTAGCTTCTGAATAAAAGATGGTTCCCATCAGATGACTGGATGTGTATGACAAAAATGCTTCCAGTCACATCGTAATGATGGATCTATAAAAGAAACATTGGCAGAGCTGCTCCCTCAGCCACAGCCTGTCTCCACCTTATGTCTAACAGTCAGAGCAATCGATTCCATCCCAACCAACAGGAGTAATAGGTCAATTGTCTTTATTTTTTTCTGGTCCCCAATTGTAACAATTCACAGAAATAATGGCTTGTTAAGAAACATGAGGGGTTTTTTTGTTTGTTTTAATTCATTGATACCATTATCCAAAGTTATCTGTTACTATTTTTAGTTGTATTTGCGCTGTAACACTGACATCCCTGGCCAATATAAATAGCACCAGGTTATTTTCAGCTGAATAGGAGTTGGTTATTAAATACCTAAACAGAAATATTTTGGAATAAAGTAAATAAATCTGACTGTTCATTGTCCAGTGAAACATTGGATATATTAAAAATCATGGTACTTTGGTACCACACATTTTATATTTAGGCCTAGTCTCCTCAGGTAAGGGGAGAAGGCAATAATATAACAAAGTGTAACCTAGCAGCAAAAGAAAACTAGTCTGAAAATAAATATTACCAAAAAATAGTGGCAAGCAGATATTTAATTATTCTGAAGACATCTGCTTTTCAGTTGCCAGTAAAATAATCAAGTAGAATTTCTTGGCATTTTAAAATTGAACTAAATTCTGGATATTGCAAAATAGAGATGCCCTTTTTACTAGGGCAAATTTATACCAGTGATAAACATACCATAACAACATAATAATACTAGCACATAACGATATAATAATAATGGCATGATAAGCAACGGTAAGAACAAATCATATATCTGTTGTATGGAGGATGAGAAGCAGAGGAAATTCACCCCATTAAAGATCAGCTGATGCCTTAAGCTTAGGAGATTGCAAGATATCTACCCTTTAAGAAAAGCAGAAGTAAATTGTATGAGAAATTAGGTAAAAGTAAAATTTATAGTAAAGAAAGATTAGAAATCCATTTCTTATTTGCTGATGGCTCATGGAAGAATTCAATGCAAAATGAGAAAAGAGAAAAAGAAAACTTACTTATAAAACAATACGTAGTATATTCATGTTCTGAGCAAAATGTTGCAAAGACTGAATAACCCTAAGAGAGGAAATGTAAATGCAGCTTGACAAATCTAGGTTGACAAATCCAGCTTGACAACTAGCATTGTCAAGAATGGTTACACAGAGTTAAAGTTTTTCTCTGCTCCTTTGAAAGTTATATGGCTCTGCTATCCCTTCTTTTTCTTCTCCCTATCCCTAAAGAAAAACCCCAGCATACTCTCTGCAAACTGCCTGTCCTGTTAGACATGTACACAAAAAAAAAGACAGTAATCCCTATTGCTACGAACATTGTGTATCTGGACCTCTTCCCTGGTGACATGTGGCAGGAAAAATGATAATAACATACCTCAGTTCGTCTTGACACTGATGAATTGTTCTGCAGGAAGGGAGACGCAATGGGGAAAGTGTTTATGCTGCAAAAAGGAACCTGTGTTTTCAAAACAGAGCAGCAGGTGAGAACCTGAGTAAACAAGGAATGTGGCCTTGGATGGTTGAACCTTTTTCTGTCTCTTATTTCTGTCATTCTGTCAGTACTGGAGAAATAAAATGTGCAAAACAATGCTCGAGTATGGTGGGAGGAAAATGCTCACTGATACCTGTGTGCAATAACTGCCTCTTTGTACATGAGGTGCTTGTCAGTTTTATGCTGATGCTTTGAGATACAGATTTTGGGAGAGGCATCAGGAAAAGGAAGCATGCTGCAACTGCCTGTAGAGTCTTATATTTATTTCAGATAAATCAGTAAATTTTTTATCTGAGTTATTTGTGCCGTGAGGTATTTCTTTCAGTGTAAGAAGACTCAAGGATGACTGATAAAAAAAAAAAAATTGAATGCTCAGAGAACAGCTTACAGGTACTGTTCTTCCTCCTTCCCAGGGGATTGCTCTCACTGTGTTTGTGGAGCTGTATCAGGCTAGCACCTAGAGCGTTTTATGCAAAGAGATGGATTTATTCTCAGAAAAGGTAAGAGACAGAACTTGAAGTACCCATGAAGTATATCGATGTAACCTCCCTTTCAGGCCTGGATAGAGAGAACAACACAGATACCGCAAAGGTAACATGACAATAACATGGATGTAGATTTTACAATTGCTAAGTGGGCTGGAAGCAGACTATCACTTGCAGAAGGCAAGTGGCTGGTAGGAGCTACACCCCTTCTT
>VZRS01013569.1:0-37985 GCA_013398055.1 Ifrita kowaldi
CCCAAAACCCCAACAGAAGGTCATTAAGTTTTGTCTTGAGGAAAAAAAAAAGTCCTAAAAGGAAAATTAAGGTAGAATCCTTAGCCAGTCTTTTTGGACTTTGTTTAAAGTAGGGAGCTTCTGAGGGAGCTTCTTTGGGGGAAGAACTTGGGCACAGCCTTAAAAACTATAGTTATTTTCTGAAAAAAACTGTCTGAGAATTTGGATCTTGATGCTTTAAACTTTGAGAAAGTTTATGTGATTCTCTGAAGTCTGAAGAAATCTTGGTTTATAAGTTAATGGCAAGTATTTTCTAAATGCCAGCACGGCAGTATTAATCTTGTGTCTGCAAATCAAGCTGTGTTTTGTTTTGTTCAGCGTTGTCAGAAGCAAAGACAGCTGGATTTTGAATTTGTCCAGCACTGATAATGTATGAAGCAGCTTAAAAGGCAGCTTTCCCCCTTGCCACTGTGCTGGCCTCATTAACTGTTGTAGTCTTGCACAATTTCTCAGTTGGCTGGGTGTAAAGTGCCTTTGGAGGAGGAGATGGTGGCCCCATCCATGCTGGGTTTATGAGGTAATTTGAAACTGATTTCAGGCATAGTTAGCTCAGGATATATTTGTGCTATCATTGCTAACCTATGGTGGTAAGAAAACAGTGTAATATACTGTAGTGACAGGTGATGCAGAATTACCTTCACAGCCTTGACGAGTCAGTCATTCCCAAAAGTCTTGGTGACATGGTGCAACATACACAAGCACTGGGGCAGGATGTTAAGATGGCAACACACCCCTTCTATAGCCATAGTTGCTGCTTGAACCTCACGCTGTTCCTCTGCAGTGCGGGTCGGAATTGTCATAGGAGACAATGGGATGTGTTGCTGAAGGAAGGGTTCCAGCTTTGAACTGAGTCACTGGTATGTTAATTACTTACATGAGGATAGGGCAGGATTTGGATCACACAGTGACAAGCACTGATTTACAAGAGGAAAGGGTGGTGCTAAGCCAGCCCACACAGCAAATGAAGAAAGCTGGAGCGAAGCCCTGGTCCTGCACCACAGAGTGATGCTCTTTGGTATTCTTGGCTAAGCAGGGAGAACAGGGTAAAATCTGGATTATCCTGTTTAAAAGCAGGATCCTGTGTTTTTGCTTAACTAATTGCTGCTCACAGGTATTTTGTGAGAATAAATTAACATCAGAAAAATGATTTGTGATCTTCAGATGCAGGGTTACTGCAGATGTGACATAGAATCATTCATAAGACATGGGAAATAATTACAAGAAAGGCCATTTTTGTGTAGAAGTTAAGCAGCAGTGTTTCTTGTTTTTATTCCAAATGGTATCAAAACTGTTTTCCCTTATGAGCTGCCTATTTACTCCTCGAAGAATGGAATTCATTTAATTTACACTCAGGTGAAAACTAGAAGTTTAGTCTCCACCTGATCTCTGGTCCCTCTAGAGTATTGCTTGGAACAGAAGGACATTCAGAAAGTAGTTTATTCCTTCCCTCTGTATTAGACAATCCTGTTGTGATCCAGAGCTGCCTATTTCACTCTGTCAAAGGACCTAGACAGCTGACTTAAGCTAGACACCAGCTTTTAGATGGGCACAGACAGATAAAATGGATTTCACTCACCAAAAGTAAATTTGATTTTGATGTTCTGGAAGTGCCAAACCTTCCTGTAAAGCAAGTTGTAGCAGAGGACTTACATCCCAGCCACTAGATGAAGGTTAGATGTTTTCCATCACTTCTCAGTGTTGCTAACTTATGCAGACTACTTCAAAAGGTTGGTAATTAATGCCTTTTGAATGAACAGTTTGAATCCAATTCAAAATGCTTTCTTACAACAGTTTTACCCATCTGATATATCTTTAATCCTTATAACTCTTTTACTCCCGTAAAATTAGGTACTTGTATTGGAACAGTTGTATTCACCCCAATGAGCCATCACTGTCAGCTTTGTAGGCAAGAGTAGGATGTTTCCCTTAAGGTGGTCACTGCTGGAGTCTCATAGGACATGGACATCTTTGTATGACCATGACCTGTGCAATGGCTGGCAATGGCTGAAATTCTGGGCCCCCTGCAAAGTCATCTAGAAATTTACCATAGCAAATTCAATTTGCAGAATTTTGCAAGAGCTCTCCTTTGATGTTGGGAGTAGTCCTGCCTTGGCTCCATATTTTTTAGGATGACCCCATTCATTAGCAAGAAGGAACAAAAATAAGAAGAGATAGGCATAAATGTATTGTAATTGACTGTAATTTAAGAAACACTGCACTTGCCAGAGGCACTCACTGGGAGCTATGGGAACTATATAGAAATCCAACAGCATTATGGGAACAAAGCCAATGGCTTTGTTCAGGTTCCCATGAACATTGTTTCACAAACATAAGGTGCAGTTTGTTATTCTCAATTTCTTCTTCTCTTTTTTTTTTTCATGTGCCTTTTTGTCTTATCTTTTTATTAGGCTTGGAAATATCATGGGATGGAGACAGTTTTGTGGAAGTCATGGCTGCGCCTCATCTGAAAGGCAAACTCTGTGGTCTGTGTGGCAATTACAATGGGCACAAGCGAGATGACCTGATTGGGGGGGATGGGAATTTTAAGTTTGATGTGGACGACTTTGCTGAATCCTGGCGTGTGGAGTCCAATGAGTTCTGCAGCCGCCCACAGAGAAAACCCGTACCCGAGCTCTGTCATGGGACAGTCAGGGTGAAACTCCGAGCTCACCGGGAATGCCAGAAACTCAAAGCATGGGAGTTCCAGAGCTGTCATTCAACGGTGGATTATACCACATTTTACCGGTAAGTGTGGCTTACTGTGGAGGGAGATACTAAATTACTGTGTGAGGAGAAAAACCATGAAGTAGGCCCAGTTTCAATAGCATTTGAACATGTGTTGAGATGTTTTTGCTAAGAATTTATATACAGACTTATAGTTTTCTGAGTCCCGAATCAGAAGAAGATGGTCCTGAGCTAATAGACCTGAGCAGCCAACAGTGAGAAAGGCAGGCAAGCTTATGATAACCTAGAGAAAAAGTACTTTTGGAGACTGTGAAAAGAGGGGGAAGAGACTTCAAAACATTTTCGTAAACTCCCTCTGACTTCAAATTCAGTTGTAAAGTTGAGGCTGACTTTAATAGCTATTGCTTGTGGTCCAGAGAAGTGTGCCTTCCCAGAAACATTTTGAAAATTACCTTATTAAAGCAGGGATATTAAATATGACTAGTGCCTCTTGGATGGTGTGGTTTGTGGGTTGAGAGTTTGAAAGGGGAGAGTTAACAAAAAATTCCATGTCTGTCCTGCCCTGGGAGAAAAGAAAGACAGACAAGGATCTAGAATCCTTGTCTGAGCGAATTATTTAAGATTTTTTATCTTTAAAATGCTTAAAGTCTAAACCACAGAGACATATTTTCTGTTCCTTAATAGGCATGAATTTATTTACCCCTCACTCAGTATACAATTCTCTTTCCTTTTATGCCTGACATAAAAGGTAAGAGCAAGCCCAGTCACCATAATATGGTTGTGGATGGAGCTGCCTGATCTCTGTGCTCCCAGCTTTCTCCATTTGGGCACATCCACTGAACTCTTTGATTTATTTGGAAAAGCTTTCTAGAATGACTTGATTTCCCTTATGCATTGCCTTTCCTCTTTTTTATAATGAGACAGAAAGACTTTTATCTACTCCAGTAGAGTACATCTGGGACTGGGAAATGCTAGAAGAAGACATACAGCTTGGCCTCTAGTCTGTGTGCCTCTGCACTTATTTTGCTATGGTGTATCCCTGTGCTAGGAGCCTGGCAAAGAGTAAAGATTATATTGTGTGCAGGTTATAATACTTTATCTTTTCCAATGGCTGAAGGCACAACAGAGAGCACTAGAGAAGCTAACACACATACAGGGTCTGTTGAATGCATTTCAGCAACATTCCCATCTCACTTCCATTGTCCTTTAAAGGTAAGTGATGACAATGCAAATGGAAAACAGGCACAGAGAGATTTGTTTAATTTTGCAGTGGATTTTTTTGTTCCTTTTTTAAAGTAGCTCATGATTAATTTAGTGCAATACACTTCCTGACACCACAGCAGAAAGTGATTTATATTTTGGCTACAACAGTCAGAAAAATTCTACATGCTTGCACTCAAGAATTACCGTAGAGCTTTTCTGTTCCTTTAAAATGATGCCTAATGTTTGTCCTGGAAAGACAATGAAATCAAGCAAGTATTTAATTTGATTGTGTCCTTTTGTAGAAAAGTGTATTTTTCCCTAAGGAAATGTTACGTTGAAATGACCATCATATTCCATCAGAAGTAGCTGTTAATTTGTTTCCATTTAGATGTTGCTAGCTTCCAACACAGGAAGAAAGATAAACTGTAATTTATAGCTAAATAATGGTATGTAATAGAATGCTGCTTCTTGTTAGAAACTGATGAAGTTGTAGCAAGGAATTTAGTCAATGACTGTGGCCATTTTTCATACCAGGAAGTTTCCGCAAGGAGGTAATGGTTATGGGACACGCATTCAAGAAAGTTCTGGAAACCCTTGTGAAATAAATCTTTGCAGATATAAATATATATGTGTGTATAGGAACAAATATGAGTATTTGAGAGATTTACATTTTTCATTAATTTCTTTTCAAAGAACTTATTACTGGTGATGTCCTTTAGCAGGAGATTTAAATTTCCATTGAAAAAAATTCAAATTAACACAGCTTTTAAGTGAGGTTTTTTTTTGGAAAGGCATATTTAGTCAATGTTCTCTAATTTCAGGGTAAGTTTAACTAAAATTTTAAAAATTCTGGTTTTTTAACTCTGAACAGGCTCCTGGAAGTAAGAAAAGTGAGAGGGCAGAATGATAGGGTCAGATTCTTTTATTTTCTCCTAATGTCTCCATTGAATTGAATAGCTTCTCAGTTTTTACCCTCCAACATTACATATTATGGAATTTTTCCTTTTGAAATACTACATTTTCAAGAGTTAACCTTTCTTGGTCATTCTTGCCTGTATTACTAACATTGCTTCGTTTTCATTCTGCTGCTTGGGTAGTCACCTGCTGTTAATAACAATTCTCAGAAATAGAAATAAACTCAGCAGGAACATTAGGAATTAGGGTGTGTTTTCTCCAAATACCAAAAAAGGCAGTGAACAATGCATTGCAAACATTTGTCTTGACATTGTGTTACTGAGGAGATTTCTGTGAAAATATCTCAAATTCATTTTAAGTCTCATTCTTTTTACAGCTGTAGTTTCTCCTTTTGTTAGCCATCCAAAAACCATACAGCATCGTTGTCGTGATTGTTAAGTGAAAAAGATACAGTTAATGTTTTACAGAGTAGAGACCTAGCTGCATGTTAACTCCTGAGCTTCTCCTTGAGAGATCTGTGACACCTTAGGTTTTGCACCTTGCCCTTAACCCTTTTTTTTTGATGTTGTGACTTTGGTGACTTGAGTTTCCCTGCAAAGCATATGGCAAAAGAAAGCACAATATAAGTGTGTGAGAAAGGATTTTGAAATAGTCCTGACTGCAAACTAACAAACTTAGCATCTAATTTTATACCACTTTTTTAGTTCTTTGTTTTGTAACTAGACAGGTTTTATGTTTTTTAAATTGTGGTTTGCTTTTAGTTTTGGGCTGGTATTTTTTGTTTGTCTTCAATGCATTGCTAGTTGTTCAGTACTCATGAGTAATACTCTAAAAATAACCCTTAGGGCTGAACTTCTTGGAGGCAAGTTCATTAAGCAGGCAAATGATTTTGAATTTCCAGGAGATTTTGGTAAATTCTGTGTGAAGAAGAGATTAGCAGTTAGTGTCCCCACCATTGCCACTTGTCTATTTTGGTATTTCAATATGGATAAGCATCCTAGAGTGGTCCGTGAAAAATAAAGTAAAACAAAAAGTTACCAGGGTTACTCAGTAGCAAGTTTTAGACAAGATATTTAAACCGTATATGCAACAAAACTGTCACTCAAACTCCTGAAAGTGCTCTCGAGTATAAGCAGAATTAAAAATAGGTGATACTATCTCAATATCTTGTGCTGCTGTTACCAGAAAAACCTCTATCACATTATCAGGACATAATTTAAGTTCATGGATGAGGATTTGGGGATCTTGGGGAACTTGAGGAAGAAGAGGAGGCTTTCTGTGCTCACCAAGCCTAGGCCGCAGGAGACACTGTAGAGGAAGATACAGGACTCATACTCCTAGAACACCTGCCCTCATTAGCATCCATGGCTTTCTAGTAGGTTGGTGGGATCTTTTTTTTTGAGCAATTGCATCAAGAGATTTGGAATGTGACATCAGTATGGTATCAGTGTATCACCCATCTCTAATACACCTACACAGCAGCTGAGTTCATAAATGACTAATGAGACAGTGCTTGAGTCTCTCACTACTGCCATAACTTTGGGAAAAAAACCAGTATCTTGGTTTAGCCATGCAGTAGATATTTCTATTTCACATTGGAAAATTTGTGTCCCTAACTCTTAAGATAACTCTTTTTATGATTATTACTCTTCCCATTATTAATATATATTTTTGCTATTGTTGTTATTATTATATTTTTAACTGGCAATATCACACTGAATAATTAATTACTCCTTTTCTCTTTTGTAATTGTCCTTGGATGTGTTTTTCTCTTAAACACTTGAATTTAATCGTCAGTACTTTAGGGCAAGCAATAATTAACGTAGTCATAGCATCATTTGGTTGAATCAGTTAATCACATGCATTCAAGAATTGCAAATCTACTTTATTGCAATTCTTGACTTAAAAGTTCCCTGTGATGTGGTGACATTACTCCGTCTGTAGGTCTCAGTTAATCAGTTAATGAGTTTGTATTTCATTTAACCTATTAAATTTATGCAGTTAACTGCTGCAGTCTTGCAGTTTTTCTGAATATTTCCACTTAACTAGAGCAAACATTACTGCTTGGAGTTAAAGCATAAATTGCAATGTTGTGTAGCCCATCAGATCTCTGTTATTAAGATTGGCAGTGATGCCGTAAATGCCTGCAGAGAGCATGTGAGCCACTGCATTGCCAAGAAAGTTACAAACTCTATTAGAAAGATGGGGACCAAGGGCTTGTGGCTTTGAAGCAGAAGGTTTGAAGGTTTTTTTCCCTATTAACAATGATGTCCTACAGCTGTAAAATTCATGTGGGTATGCCCCTATGTTCACTCAGCAGGATGGTACAAAAGAAATGTAGGCTGAAGAATGACTTCAGAAAATCCTGTTTCAGGTGTTTAAGGGTTGGATGGAACTGTGATCTCTGGAACCCTCAGTTTGCTGCCAAGGTGCATATTGCAAAATTCTCCCCACAAGGTTTTCAGGTCCTGGCTGTGAATTAGGGCACAGCAGTTGCTCCGGCTGAAGCCAGGCTGCTCCAGGGCTCCTCTGTGGTGTAAGTGCAAGGCAGCTGTAGCTCTTAGTGCTCAGCAGGGTGACTCCTGTCCTGGCTCCTGCTCCTGAACCAGCCTCCACGTGTCTTTCCACCCACCCCCGGGCAGAGCTGGCCTGTGTCCCCCTTCAAGACAAAGCCAGTGGTGTTGGCTCAAGAAAAGGACTGATGACATGAAACTATGACCGGTCCCCTTGCAGACCTGGCACAGAGCAGGGGTTGGCTCTTGCTTCCACTGGCCTTGTGCTGAGGAGTGGATGTTTCTGTGCCTGTTAGACTGCCTGCCCAAAGCTGGCCCTGAGTTTGGGTACTAGCGGCAGTGTAACCACAACAGAGAGGAGCTCAGGATGAAACAATTTACTCAGCTTCTTGGGCAAACTGTCATCGAGCAGCTGCATGACCCAGGGAACTTCTGGTTAGAAAGGAATTTAAAAATATTTGAAACAATTATTGTTTCTTTTTTTATTCTTAAGCAAATCTGCACCAGGATATGAGTTTTCTATGAATCACAGAATCACAAAATGGGTAAGGTTGGAGGGGATGACAGTGGGGTCATCTGTTCCAAACTCCCTGCTCAGCAGGATCATCCTAGACCACATTGCAGAGGATTGTGTCCAGATGGTTCTTGAATACCTCCAGCGAGGGAGACTCTATAAACTCTCTGGGCAATCTGTTCCGGTGCTCAGTCACCTGCGCAGTAAAGAAGTTCTTCCTCATGTTCAGGTGGAACTTCCTGTGCATCCATTTCTGTCCATTGCCTCTTTCCCTATTGATTTCCACCGAGAAGAGCCTGGAAACATCCTCTTGGCACCCCACCTTTAGCTATTTATACACATTAATGAGGTCCCCTTTCTGTTGTCTCTTCTTAAGGCTGAACAGGCCCAACTCCCTCATAAGAAAGATGCTCCAGTTCCCCAATCCTTGTTGCTCTCCCCTGGACCTCCTGCAGGAGCTCCATGTCTCCCTTGTACCCAGCAGCCCAGAACTGAATGCAGCACTCCAGATGTGGCCTCACCGGGGCTGAATAGAGGGGCAGGATCACCCCCCTTGACCTGCTGGCAATGCTCTTCCTAATGCCCCCAGGATCCCATTGGCCTTCTGGGCCACAAGGGCATGCTGCCAGGTCCTTCTTTGCAGAGCTGCTTCCCAGCAGTTTGGCCCCCAACCTGTACTGGTGCATGGGGTTATTCCTCCCCAGGTGCCCTGCATTTGCTTTCGTTGAACTTCAGACACTTCCTCTCTACCCATCTCTCCAACCTGCTGAGGTCCTTCTGAAGGGCTGCAGAGCACTCTGGCAGTAGAGGCACTGGGAGAGCCAGTGTGTTCCCAACCCTTTCAAGAGCTCTGGTGCTTGGGAACCAGTTCTCCATGCATATCTGTCCAGATTGCCTACTGCCTTTCCTTTATGCCCATATATGAATTGACATCATCCCCCAAACCACAAAATGTCAACCTGTGCATTTTGTGTAAGGCTGCGATGAACTGACTGAAATACAGGTAATGCATGATTTAGACTGCTGGTGGCTGACATAGCTAACAATGAGAGAAAATGGACTTTATGGTGTCTGATGCATTTTGGGATTTCCAGCAGCAAGCATCAAACTGTCCTGCCTATATGCTAATGGTAAGGAGTACTGCAAAACTGCTGCATATATGTAAGTCTATACATCACCACTATTTTAAGCTCCCTCCTTGAAGTATTTTTCATCTGATACAGCCAAGAGTGAGTGAGTACAAGCTGCCAGAAAAATAGTGTTTAGATTTAAAGATTGGAAGTTTGGATTTGGACAAATGGGTTGAGTGGTCAGAAAAGATAAATCTAAAGCCAAGCTGAGCTCAATTATCTGCAGATCATGATTCCTCTTCGTCTTTCCCCACACCCCTGACCTTGGTGGAGTATTTTTCATGTAACCAAGTCCCATCCACTTGTGTCTGTTTAGAAAAGTACCTCAGGAATTTAGGGCTAGAAAACATTCTTCTCTTTGTATCAGTGGTTATTACAGCTGTAAAACATCGAAGCACTGCCAGAGGATTCACAGATGTCTCCTTTCCTGTTGAGTTATTGGGATTTGGTGGGGGGAGGGATAAGGGTGGAGAGGGCTCCAAAATCTGACAAAACAGTGGTGTTGGATGGACACCATTCACCTGGGACTGTCCATAGCTTGCTTCCAGCCGAGGAGTGCATGCTTCCCCAATGACCCACTTTGTACTTCCCTGTATGGAAAGTTAATTTTTTTTTTTAAACAAGCAGAGAACTGTTATGGGAAAACCAGATGAAGCAGCATGTGATTAAACCCCTGGAAGTTTCCTTTCCTTCAAAGTATGGCATGTCTGGAATGTATTTGTTTTGCTTACCTAATTACATGATCACAGCCCTACCTGTCCTTTTACACTGAATGAGATGTTATTTCGTACTGGTTGTAAGTGCATTATGAGGCTTCATTTCTCACTCTTCAGGAAAGAACTTCATTTGTCATTATCATGAATGGAGGCATATAGACACTTATGATGAAAACCCGCTTCTGCCTAGTAAAACTTCATTTCTTTCTGGTTTATTACATGGCTCAATGAAATTCAAGTCAGGTGTTTCATAACCAATTGCTGTCTTCCTCATTGTCCGATGTCTGACAGATGTGAGACTCTGCATGTGAAACTGTAAGGTCAGTTTGACTGAGACAAAAAGGATCCTGAAGGATGGTAGGCACTGTGGAGTAGGGAGGAGGGGGGAGACATCTAACAGAAAAGCAGGGTACCCCTAATGCCGTTATCATTTGTCAATATGGATTGCATTCTCAGAAGCTGTTGTTCCTGGATTACTTTTAATAGAGGTTTGTTAGGTTGGTTTTGTTTGTTTTTCTGTGGTACCTTGAAGTCATGAGGTAAAATTCTGATTCATTGAAGTCAGTGGGAATTTTGCTGTATTTGGGTGACAAGTTTTTGTCATTGTGACTTTTCGTGTCCCAGGTAGCTGTATTACAGTAATCTTTGTGTCAGTTAGTAATCCTTCCCACCATTTGCTGTACCACAGACAATTTCAGAAAGCTTTGGCTCGTTGTTTCATTCTTTACTGGAGTAGACAAAAGAAAACACATTCAAATCTGGACACCCATATCCTGTTCGCTTGTCTCTTTTTTCCTAGGGGAAAACTAAAGGGTGACTTTCCAAGAAGAAAAGGCCTAATTAGGCCTTAGAAGGCCTAATTTGTCTGGCCACAGGCAACTGAGAGATCCTTTCTATGTTTCGCTGACTAGAATTAACTTGTGGTTCCTTTTTCTTGTCTGTAAGGAGCTTGTAGAAGAAACCTGCAATGATAGGTCTGCTGTCCCTCATATTTTTCAAAGCTTGTCTGATAGGCTTTAAAACATGCTCTAGGCATAATTTCTTTAATATAGACTTCACCATCATAAATACCCATATTAAAACTACAATATTCAAATGCCACTACTTCACAGTGAGCATGAACATGCAGTAGGACTGCCAGGGTGAAATACAAGCACATCCCTGTTGCATACACTAATAAATAGCTTTTGAAAGAGCCCTTTCTCTTTCTGGAAAGCACTACTGATGTTGCAGTATTATAATAAAATGCATGGTTTTTAAAAAGCGGAGAGAAGGTGTGGAGAGGAACTGATAGAAAAGAGGAATGATATCCTCCCTTGTGGAAATATTTAAAAGATGCCACCTGCAATTTGATGCAACTTTATCCATTGCCAAAGAAAAAATACCTGCTATGCTGAAGTATTCTTCTTAGCTGCAAAAATAAATCCCATTTTTGGAGAGATGCTATTTGGAAAAGTTGTAAGCGTCATCAGAGGAAGCCACCATATGTCTCTGTCAGGTACCACAGATTTTTCACTACAGCAGCTACAAAATCCAAGACCTCTATTCGATCTCATTTTAATTAACCTCTGCGACAGGTTCTTAGCAGGGCTTTCTTTGTGAATTTGTTTTAATTTAATTTTAGCTTTTTATGTTTTAAGCTTTATTGCAGTATTGACTTTAAATAAAATCCAGAGATGCTTAGCTGATGGCAATATGTCTCTTTCTGTAAATAAATAATTCAAGAAACCAACCCATCAGCTCTCATGTTCTGCCTTAGGCAGGGGTCAGTAAGTATTGCAAGGAAGAGAAAACCCACACATACTGGCCAACTGTGCCATGTCATATATGGGGGAGAAATCCTTTCAGGCCCCTGAGATGATCAGTTTACATCTCATAACATGAAATTTTAATTACCTTTCCTTTAGCTTGCATAACTGAAAAGCTACTGCATTTCAGTTCCTATTTTAAGCCACCTGCAGTATATCCTATCTAATTAGATGCATAGCAAAGATGAGCAAGGGTGTTTATAAGCAGGCAAATGAGATGAATTTGTGGGAAATGTTTTAAAAATAAGCTTAACCTAATCCTCCTGTTATTCTTATGAGTTCATTTATGCTTCTGGCAGGATAACCAGACAAAGCAGGACATGAGCTGTGACCAGCACAAAAAAAAAGTTTCTGAAGAAAGTTTGCCTTAGGAAGGTTTTGACAGCTCCAAGGAGCTTATCAAGCTTGTTCTCCCTGTATTTTGGACAGCTGACTTGCTGCACCCAAGGGGTCCATTCTAGAGACATTATATGGGTTGCATTTAACTGAAAGCTTTCTTGTGGGTGTTTTTAATAGTTGGAGATTTTTCCTTCAGTTTTGCTGTCTTTTTTTCTCAATCTCATGGGGCATCCAAAAAATCTGGGTTATTCCCAGGCTTTGAGATCTCTGTGGACCTCTGCATTGTGTCAGCTGTTGAGTAGCTGTCTGTGGTATAAAGCAGCAATCCGAGATATAGGCAAATCTCCTTCTTTCCTGTCTGTCCCCATAAGGGCTTGCTGTACTGAGAGGTGCATGAAGGTCCCTTACTCTACACTTGCTCTCTCAAACTGCTAGTGCATAAAGCAATAAACTTTTAATTATTCAATCCTCGTTTTTCTATTGTTCTTCACAGCACACGAAGGAATCAGCACTTCACAGGACTGGCGATTTACACAGTCCCTCAAACAAACGCAACACAATCCATTTTGGGGGTGTCTCTTGTTGCTATTCAACCTGAAAAATGTTCACATCCTGGGCATTGAAGCTCTGACAGCAAGAGCAGATCAAGCACCAGGTACCGGCAGTGAGATGAGAGAGATATGCAGCCCTTGATTAACTGTGAGCACACAGGTCCTACGTATGTGGCAGGGCAAGTGCTGGTGAGGGCTTCGGGCATGACAACAAAAGGTCATGACCCCCCCATGGCAAGTTTTAGCACCTGAGGATTATTGTATCCTTGGGCATCGCAGCACCAAAGCAAAGAGCAGACTCAGTGGGAGCAGATAAGAATGGTGGCACAGGTACTTGTGCTTATCCAGTAGTATGTATTTATCCATCTTAAATATTTACTATCACAATCCCTAATCTTGGATAAGGTATGGGTATGTGTGTCAGGTTCTCCCTCTCTTTAAACTGTTGAGATGCTCATTGGAAACACATGTGTAGCCGTGCTCCCATAATTAACTCTGTCTCATTTGGATTCATCAGAGCAGACACAGACTTACGGAGATTGCCAGTGTCATCCTGGAGCAGGGGTAGAACTAAAATGCCACTGGATCCAAGGACACTATAAAGAGTACCTTCCTCACCCAAAGGGAGCAGCCGGATTATATTTTCACCCCAGATGGAAGGATCTGCGTATGTGAGTGCAGGTGCTGTGATTTCAAACCTTCATCATGATATGCAGAGGATTAGAGCATTTAAGTCTCTCTCTGACTCCTCCACTTAAGCCAGTTGAAATTAAAATTGTTGGTGAATGTGCTGGGAATACTGAAGGGAGTTGAAGCCATATGTTTTCTTGCATTCCTGGGTACTCCTTCAACTAACATTCTGTTTACATAATATTCCTGAAACATAAAAGCTAAAATAAATCTAGCATGTGAAAATTAATAACAAGTCATTTCTCTTATGATAAGTCCAGAGGAAGCTGTTGTAAGTGTTAAGGTATTCAGACAGCTGATTTTCGTACATCAGCTCTCAAATGAGGTATGTAGTTTACAGAGAGTGAGTGCTTAAGGTTATGTAGTCTTTGAATACAAGAAGTTAGAGCTTGTTGAGGATGGTGGATACCATGGCAGCAAAGAAAAAGATTACAAGGTTCCTTTCCTAAGTGCTCCTTCTTAGCACTTTACATTTTCAAATTGCAATGTAAACATTTAATTCTCACTGTACCCTGGTTTAAAGTTGTTGAAATGAAGAAAGATTTCTTTGCTGTGCAGGAAGCCAAGAGCAGAGTTGAGATTAAAATGTGATAATGCCTGATTCCTGGCCTCAAACTCAAGTCCTTCTGATGGGATTTAAGAAGTTTCACATGCACAAAAAGTGTATTGTCTTATTCTTGTCAAAGCACAAATTCTCAAACTTTCAGAAAAAAGCGTTGCTAGTTTTTTTAAGAAGGCACTAAATCTTGTCTGCTCCTTTAAGGCCCAGTAGAGATGACAACCTCATTAATATTCCATGCAGCAATGTGTCTTTGGCAAGTAAGAACCTTAAAATAAGTCAAAACCTAGTAATGAATTGAGGCATGAGCTATAAAACACTTGCTTTTGGAGCAGGAGGAGACAATATGCAAGAAAACCCCCACTGAACTCTGTGTTCAGATATCAAAGATTTGGCTGAGGTTTGAAAGCCCATTTTTGTTGTTCTGCTCATCAGTCTGTCTACACGGTTTTTCTCTGTTGTATTAATTTTTCATCCCATTGTTCATGAAAAAAATTTCCTTACTCCCTGGAGTATGGCAAGATGATGACATAGATTATAGATGTTCTTGTTGTCCTCAAAGGATGACGTAAACTTTAAATAATTTTAAGATTTTCTGTGGTTATAGAAAACATTTTCAAAAATGTCTTATGGACTTGTCGGCATGAGGAATACCCTTCTTGGCCTTGTGTCTGAAGGCAAAGATGATTTGCTGGCAATATAGAGAAAGATCACCAATATGTCACTAGAAGAGGTTGAATGTTGTTCTGTAATCAGAGAAGAGCTTAAACAGATCCCACAAAAAAGTGCCTATTTCATCTGCCGTTGAGCTTGTTAACATGGTCTCAGGTTCTATATATTAGTTAGGCTGTGTTTTGTCAGCATCTTAAAAATGTAGTTCCCACTATCTGCATCATGATTCCTCACTTTACAGAAGGCCCAAATCTTCACTGCAACCATTAGCAGTAAAGATCTGACTTCAGAATACACACTAGCCCAAAACTGAAATACACTACACAGGCATTTCAGCCCATTTGTAAGGGATATTCGGTTCGTATTCCAGCTCTCCTTTAACTCACCTGCTCTGATTTCCAGATAGTTTGTCTCTCTGGTTAGTTTGATTTCTATACAGTCATTTCAAACTGTTGTCCACCCATACCCTGCAGATGAAGAATGCAATTAGCACGCATATGTGAAATGAGTACTCTGCACAGCTGGGTGAGATCACACCAAACATGGTGGCAGAGAGACACTGAAGGAACAAATTTCTTTGACAGGGTGTTCCATCATGAGCCTGTGCTTTCTCCCAAGACGTCTAGACTGCTGCCTGACTTGACATAATCTATTCCATAGCCATAGCCTGTATTATGTGGTAGCCAGCGATATCCCTGGCCAGCATTCCCATCTGGTTTTTGAGGCAAGGAATTCACACTGTATGGTTCTTTTTATCAGCTGCATGCAAACTGTGCACTGTAGCCCCAAGAATTTTCTTCACCTGCCTCATTTATTTATCTTTGTCTCTCAGTGCTGTTCATATTTCTCTACAAATGATAAAGTTCTTGGCCAGGAACACTTTTTGGTTATGGAATACCACAGGGATTTTTGTCAGCATTCTCCATCTATGGAAGTTCAAATTTTATGTGGGCAGAGGATATTTAACTGTGGCACTGGAAGTAATAACATAAGAAGATGCTATTTATTTTCTTCGCTGTCCTTGCAGCAGATGCAGCCTACGTTCAAAGTCATGTCAGGGTTTAAAATGTAAATGCTCAGAGAATTGTTGGTGAAATATGTTTTAGTTCCATAACTGTGATGGGCCTGATCGACAGTGGTCTGTGCAGAATGTTTAAAAGCTTTTCCATATGACTAGGAAGTCAAGAGTTGACAAATTTCCTCAGTGTTTATGATTAAAACCCAGAAGAAGGTATTAAACATTTACTGGTTTCTATGTTGTGGTCAATATTAAGATTTATTGACTTGAGGACCAATATTGACTGGGGGAAACTAGGCCTGATCTTTCTCTTAAGACCTACTAAATGTGGATGGTGACTGAAAACAGAAGGTTGCATAGTTTAGACATCCAATAGCAACCTATTCTAAGGATAAGAACTTCTTTGACTTTCTGAAAAAGTGCAAAGTTTTTTCTAATGTTTTTTTACAATGCTTTAGGAAAATTAGTATTGCAGTAATGCTTTCAAGGGCCTTTTATTTGTGGAAATGCCCCTTTGACATACAATTGTTGGAGTTATGTGGAGTGCATGAAAACGCTGGATTGGCAGCCTTAGGGAGAGAGTTTTGTGTGTTGAGTTGGTAGAGTGTTGAGTGGGTACAATATGAACAACAGCAACAGAAGTTTCTTGCAGTGTCCTACTGTAATGTTTCCAGCTCAGGGTGTGACAGCACATCTTGCTGAAGTCCACAGAATCTTCCCTGTATCTATCCAGTCCTGACTGTCTCTGTATTACTGCAAACAAATGATGACTTTTGTGACATGAACTGCTCCTTCCTGAGAAGCATGAAAATGCACCTGAACTCATTCCAGGTCACCACTACTTATGCTTTTGTGTTAAAAGTTCTATCATTTGAAAACATCAGATGCCTGAGAGTTTGAGCCAGGAAAGTCAGAGATCAGAGACTGATCTCATAAACCAACATATTACGTGACTATCACTCCTACATACACAACATATGTATTTTTGCCTGCTCCTAACTGCTGCCTGAATTATATGCATTGCTAAAGAGCTGAACACAGCAATTAATCTCTTGCAGATGCTGACTTGTGGCTGGCAGCATCCTTCATTTTCGGGCTTAAGGTACTAATAAAATTCTTAAGTCTGCTTTCCATTCAGATGTGAGAAAGTCTTCCAGATTGACATGAACCAAGTCTTTGATTCTTTTTTTTTGTTGATAGTGAGAGTGGACCCTCATGTCTCAGGGTTCTAGACAGGATGGTATTTCATGAAATAGCCCAATAACGCACCCAAGAGTTAGATCCAGCAGAGCACTTTATCCAGCGGCTTTTGCCATCTCCCTTCCTGGGCAGCTTGGAGCCCATCAAATTACATGTTCAGACTGAATTTAGGCTTCTTGGTGGCTCAGCAAAAGGATTTGTTACAAGCTGAGTGGGGAATGACCAAGAGAGGGTTACTGTGCTTATGTGCAATAGGAACAGAAACAATTTTTGTAATACTGAGTGTCAGCTGCAGGAAAACCAGCTTTATCTTAAGGTTAGTGGTATTTCTGAAAGCTGGCAGAGACACCGGGATCGGTTTTCAAGGCTTATATTGGTTTTGTCCTCCTCTCCTGTAGTGTCCACTGTCTGCTTTGAATGGAAAAGTGATGCCTTACTTATTATAGGAAAATGCATTATGTTCAGGTGGCTAGTATTTCTAGAAAACAGTTATAACTTCTGACAGAGTTTACCAGAAACCAGTTGCCTCAATGTTAACAATTTTTTGTGTTCCTTTATATATCTTGTAAATATGAATGCTGTCTTTCTGTGCAGTAATCCAAATGAAAGTGTGAAAGAATATTTATTTCTTTTTTTTTTTTTTTTGGTTGACCCTATGTTTTCCCCTCACAGTACAGGTATGACAATGATGGAAGAACATATTTACAGGTCTGTGGGGCTTCTGGAAAAAAGATCCCTCCCAGGGCTGTTCACAAAGTGAATCATTATCCTGACTGTAACAATAAATATCATGACAGAGAACATGCAAGGATTTATCCAAAGGTCACATTCACCCAGAAGGTTTCTCTGCTGAAAGAAGCTTGCAGCTGTGTTAAGATTAAAGTGTGTCAGAGAACCATAATGTGTGTGATTTTTTCACTCTGAGTAAAATATGAGCTGTTTGTCTAACAGCCCCAGGTGAGGGATGCTAGTGTCGGACTGCCTTGGGCTGTCATATATATTTCCAGTGGGTTTTTAGTGTTCAGGAATAATCTCCTCTTTGATATATTTATCTGACACGTCCTAAACTCCTGTGATGCCCAGGAGGAGAGCTTTGTCCTGCTATTCTGACTACTTTAATCGTCACTCAGAAGAGGGAAGCATAATGGAAACAACTCAGACAAATGACTGAGGTCTAAGTTATGTCCCAGAAATGGAAGTAGTCCAAATGAATCACTCACCTTCTTACTTGAATATGCTGGTGGGCCAGTCTGTGATGTGATAAGCATTTTATCTGCAGCAACAGTCAGCTGCTTGGGTGACTCATCGCTGGTGGTCTTTGGTGAAAACCTTTGTGTGAGCTTTTATGCATGCATGGAAGGATGCAGTCATGTAGTTCAGTATGTGGCAACACCTTTATGGTTAATCTTGTTAACGTGCTTCTTCTTTCACTGATGATATTTTAAAGTCAGGAGTAGTGTCATGAGTTTAATACTTATTTAGAAGCAAGAGTTTTGCCCTTAGGGGCATAGGGTGCACTGTAGCCCATGGTTGCATGATGTCTCTCTTTGGTCTATCCCTAGCAGATTGCATTGTTTTTCTCCTCCCCTACCAACAGTGAGCCTGGCTCCCTGAGCTCAGGCAGGACACCTCGAGCTTTCAGGACCATTCTCAGTAGTGGCAGTCCCCAGTAGATGCTGTGGAAAAACACTGTTGTGGCAGAGAGGAACATGGAGTGTTGCTGTACTGAATGTTCCTTGCGAAGTAATTGTGGTTATTGTTGCATCTGTGGGTAGTAAACAAATTAATCTTCTGACATGTTGCAGAAAACACCAGAGAAAAACCATGAGAAAGTTTTATGTAATTTTAATAGTGCTTTGTAATTTCCTACCCCACAAGTAATTTAATTTTTCATCAGAGGACTCAACATTGGAGGTGCACATGTGGTGGACGTGAGGGAGAGAAGATCTGCTGGTCTCTCCTCCTGGGTTTCCATTGTGAGTTGATTTTTCTGAAAACACTTAAATGGCATTTTTTTCCTCTGTATTTTATAGAAGCTTCAAGTGATCACCTTGTGAGAAGTGGACCCTACTAAGGACTGCACAACAGGTTATAGGCAAATATTTTAACAGCCCAGCAAGAACTCTTCAGCAGCCAGTTAGCAGGTTTTGTATTTACAACAAGTGGGATTAGAGGTGGCCTTAACTGACAGCTCTCTCAGCAGTGTAGCCATGCTGGTTGTTTGGATCATCTCTGAATGTGCTTTCTGACTCTGAGTCCACATGGTTCTTACATTGGCTTGACGTAGGGAGTCACATAAATTATTGTGGATTGTTATGAGATGGGTTTCCATCTAGGATAGCTTTTAAATATGGAAAGTTGCCATGAAACACAACATGAGGAAAGAGGAAAACACCTGGGGCTGAACTGGTGTCATGTTTCTGTTTTACTTCCGAAAAACCTAAGACTATATCCAAATTGTACAAGATAAAATACCTTAAATTAGTTGTCTTAGCTTGAGCAGAGATCCTAGAGGACTTTAGTCAAAGCAGGGCACACAGCTTTTGTCAGAAAACCCAGAGCTTTTTGTTGTTTGAGGGTTTTTTTCCGCTTGTTTCATACAAAGGTGGTTCAATCCTAGTGGAGAGCAGTCACTGTAATGTAATATTTTTCTGTTATGATATTAAATAGAAAACCTGTAAGCACTACGTTGATACTCTCAGCTGTAGCCTAGTTAGACACAGAAGAGTAGAATCCCATTGTAAGAAAGTAATCCCTTTTGTTCAGGTGGCCTTGGTCTTTCATTTTGAATCTCCAAAGCTTTTGAGTAAGCATGATTTTTTTTTTTTAAACCTTCAAGAGGTGGCTGGTGTTTTGGAGGTGAGTGAGTGGGAAGCGTGAGGCTTGGTCCCATCTCTGTCCTGTGACACATATGAGCCAGCTCAGGGATACATCAGTCAAAGTCTCAATATTCGAGTGTGCAAGATAAAGCCTCCAAAATCAGAGAGAATTGTTTGTCAGATGCTGTTGTGGAGTCTGTCCATCTCCACTGACCTTTTGGTGCAGGTGGGTTATCAGCTGTGCAGAATATGGGCTGCCATTTAAACCACTACAGTGCCCATCAGTGCAGAGTTTTGCAGATGCACACCTTGCAGCAAAGGCTGAAAATGTGTGCCTGAACCACTGAGCCAAAAAGTACTTCAAAATTTATTTTTATCCTCTTTTGTAAACTCACTTCTTCTGTGTCTCTGGTACTCTAGCTTTATTGATGCATGCTTGCAAAAGAAAAAACATAATAAAATCTCTCTTTAGAAAAAGATTTTGAAGCAGTGACCTTCTTCTGAACTTCATGTCATGGTTTCCATTTGCTGTCATGCTTGGTGCAGTTTGAAATTTCCGGGCATCTTATCCACTGGCTCAACATTGCAGTTGTCATTTTGTCTTCGTTGCCCAGTTAGTGGGCAGAGACCAGGAATGTGCTTCTGGAGTGGCTTGCTCTACTGTTTTAGGTCTGCAATGAACCGACCCAACAGTTTTGCTAATGTCAGTGTTCTCTGCTGAGCTTATGGGAGTGTTGCTGGAGAGTGGAAGACAAGTTGGAGAAGCAGACTATCGAGTTTAGATTTGCCACCTTTTTCAGTTTGATGACTGGAGCAGTGAGGTTAGCATCAGATTTCAGAGTAGTTGTGAGCTGGGGGTACGAGGGGAATCCAGTGCTGAGGGCAGCAGCTGGCAGCTTGATCTTGCTTGTGCTCGCAAGTGAGAGGTATTTGCCATTTAGCTGATCTCTGGTGTCTGCATTTCCTGACTTGCACACTGTGTGATTCCTGTGATGGTTGGAAACAGCAATAAAAGTGGATTTAGAATGAAAAGGTTCCATGCTGCCATGTGGTCTTTTAGAGTGCCATGGGTTTTCCTATGTAGGTTTCTGGGAAAAGGGCTGCTCCAGGGACCAGAGGTGTTTATTTCATGTTGTAGGAATTTGCACTCCAACCAGAATATGAAGCTGTTGGAAGTTCCCTGGAGATAAGACCATGAATGTGACTGACAATGCCAAGGGAATATCTAAATGGAGAAATTTACTTTGACTGTTGCTGTGTAAATGGATGTTTTTAGAGGGACTGTCCCTTTGCAGGGCAGAATATGCAGAGAGCTAGGACTGTGTGTTGCCAGTTTCACCAGCTCCAGGGGGTAGTCTCAGTACAAGCCTGCGTCAGGGCAATTTCTGCAGGTCTTCTCCATCTTACATCAGCTGTGGGTCAGACCTTAACGGCACATTTTTCATCTGTCTCATTGCAGGTGAGATGATTTGCTTGAGGCCACCCCAGAAAATCACATGTCTATTCAGGATTAATAAGGAAGTGTGTTTTAAGCCTACCCTAGACTGCTGTGCAACTGTGTGCAGTAGAAGCCTGTGAGTTCTGCTGCATAAAACAATAGAGGTATTTTGGTTGGTAATACAATAATATTAACAATAATTATAAATAGTTATAACAGGGAAGAAATGTTGCTCTTAGCCAAATTCTTCTATTTAGCCTTTAACCTGACATTTCCCTATTTTGTCTCATGAATGGAAAAACATCTCTGGGTCACTTTATTGTACAGAAAACAGGAAAAAGAAAATAGGTGCTGGTATTGTCATCACGGTTGATGAAGTCTAGTCAGTTTGCAGATTTTTCACAAAGTTGCTGGAAAACTGATGCTGTTTTATTTCAGATTATAATATGGGATAGCACTTGCTGCTTCTGTTGTCAAGAGAAACTCTGTGTTTTGAATGTCACCCCTCATGACCCGCTTTTTGACCTGGATAGCTCAGGCCTGATTAATCTAAAATGATGCTGCCAAGACCTTGGGCCAGGGGAGTGTATGTCTGCAAAATCTGGTAAATACTAGACAAGTAATATGATAACAGTGATGAGGCATGGGCATCTTCCACCTCTGTGCGTATTCCCCATTGCTTTTGGAAGTCAGACGCAGCAGACTGTGTGCTGTGCTTCCCCCTGCAGAGGGCTGGGATTTGGAAAGCCAGTTAGCACATATCTGCAGTGCTTCAGGCAGTATCAGAGTGTGGAGCACTGTGAGCTCTTAGCACAACAGCCCTCTGTGCTCACTTGGAGAAGAGATGCTTGGGGCCATAAGGACTCTGAGATAAGCAACTCACCTTAGCTTATGGTGAGCAAGTGAACCACCCCCAGCATGCCTTGCTTCCTCATGGTAATACCTTGTACCTAGTTGGCTAACTGGTTTCTACCCCACCCCCTGCCTTTCCCATAAAAAGGCCCGAGGTCTGCCCTGAAATCAGGGGAGCCTGTCCCTGGCCTTCCCCTCGCAGAGACTGCTGGACGATTAAAGTTACCTCTGTGGAACTGCCATACAAGGCTCCCTGTCTCCCTGTCCCCGTGTTAGCTTCAGGGAATTTCACAAAAGAGCTGAATCACAAGAGCTGAAATCACTTGTAGCTGAGAAATCGCTGCACTTGCTGAAATCCCTGGCTGTCCAGGGAGGTTTGCCTTCACCCCTAGAAGAGCTGTTCCTTGCAGGACGCTCTCTCTAGGAAGCTCTTGGCACACTGGTGCGGGAGCAGCATCAGACCCCCTGAGACATCAGAGGAAGCCCTAGGAACCATGTATACCTCAGAAACATGATTTACATACTCTGTGGTCACAGAGTGTGATTTGTGCATTTTGTTCATCCTCATGAATGTACTGGAAGTAGAAATTAAAAATGAGAGAGAGGCTTTTCTTCACTCAGATGGTCTGAAGCAAAGACTCAATAGCAATGAAACACCTTGCAAGGCAGAGCAATGGGGAAGTCAGGAGGTGGGGTCAAGGCTCGCTCTGCCGTCCCCCTGCTGCTGAAGACGTGAGTATGTGGGACGAATCACTTCCCAAATTGTCACCATTCCTCTTCCTTCCTATAACTGGGTCCCAGAGGGGAAGGTAAAGGTTCCTTGGTTGGGTCTGCTCACTGCCTTGAACTTGGAAAGAACAAACTTAAGACTTGGCATCATTTCTTTTTTGCATCCCACAAATGTGAGATCTGACTGTCAATGCAAATAATTTAGCAACTGCCTCTGGTTTGAATTGAGCCTGGGGCTAAAAGCTGTTTGCATTCAGCAAGCAGTGCTCAAGTTGCATTAAATGAGATGGTGACTTCCCTCTGTTATTGGACATCTATATAAATAATTAGTGGTATCCTCAGGAGAAGCTATGTAAAGATGCTGGTGTCTTTCCCCACCTGTACAGCTGTATCATTGTTAATACTGTGAAAATACATTGCTTCCCTTCATTTCTTGTTAAATAGGAGATTTGAATGCTAGGGCTCTTATCTTGCCTGTGTTTTGTAAGTACAGAATTTAGGATTTTTCATAAGTTAATAAGTACACAAGGTACACAAGGTTAACAGAAAACAGATGGGGGAAGATGGCATTTCAAGCTACTCTGACTTTAAAAATATTTACTGTAGTAGCACATGAATGAAGGTTTGAGGCTCCAGATTGCCCACTTAACGTGTGTGTAAAACAAAATATGGAAACAGGACATGGAACAATGAAATGCTTCTGAGGCTTTACCTGCTGATCTCAAGCATTCAGGGCTGCTTGCTGTCATTGCAGCTTCTGAGTGGCATAAAACCCACCAATTGGTACGATGGCTATTACCCTCATGGAGTTCATGGTGCAAAGCCGCAACCCATTTGTGTGTGACCAATTCCCTCCCTGCCTTGCAATTTGCAGTCTTTGGAGCATGTCAGCAATGTATTTCGAATTTCCTCAGCTTTTGGATTCTACTTGAATGTAAAGAGATTCTGTTTGAATGTAAAGAAAAGAGCACTTTCTGAGAAGAGGAGGAGCAGGGAGGGGATGGGACGACTCCTTTATCTGGCATCACCATGAAAGCAGTTGAGTCGAGGCCTGAGTGAGGTTCGTTAACTATGAGACCACCATGGCTCCCTGGTGAGCGTCCCAAACCAACTGGCTGCCTAGCTGGAAGATGCTTCAACCCTGGTTCCTAGGTGCTGTTTGGCCAGGCTGCTCCACAAATGGGCAGGAAAGAGCCGACTCCAGCCACACAGTCATGGGCTCTAGTGTCCCCAGAGCAGAGGTTCAACCTTGCTGTCTTTCACAGCTCTTCTTATTCCTCTTGCTGCCATATTTCTGAAACAACCAGGGTTCAAAGCAGAGTTGAGAAAATATGTAGTTTTCATGTGATTTCTGAACATGGATACTAGCTCTGTGAAGGACCAGATGTAGAAGGGTTAGGGGGAACAGACTCATAAATTGTTGCTGCTGGGACTGTGATCGCATGTGATACTATTCCACTGCTGAAAACAAATATAATGTATTGCTGCAGAGTCAGGTTTGGGGTTAGGAAAGTTGGGTAGAGATTCTTGCCTTGGGCTCTCTGTGAATCTTCGCTCTTTCTAGTGAAATGGAACTGATTTATGGTTGTGTCTAGAAACTAGAAGTGCCCCAACGTCGATCCAGAGGCAAATGTTCTTAAAACTGAGTGTTCCATTGTGCATATGTGCAGAAATGCATATGGGGGATGGAGAATGAGTTTAGTTTGTTACTAAGTTGGAAAAGATGTCAGATCTGGGATTGGAGATTTCAGTTCTTCTCCTTGTCTTGTGGAAACAATGCGGTGCTATCATTTCAACTGATATGAGTGAGTTGGAGCTGGTGTGCAGCTTAGGTCTCAGCTTTGTTACCCTCTGAGCTCTGAGGTTTGTCTGAACTCAAAAGCAAAATACAATTCAAATGTTATGATCTAGAAAAACCAAAATGGAAATAGATGTTGGGAAGAAACATTGATACTTCTATGGAGAGGAACCTTTCAAAGTCCCTTGCACCTTACTACTGTTCTTCTAAATGGGTCAGACTGTGTGGGCAGCTTAATATCATTTGTCAAAAAGTAGATGAACTGCTTATCTTATGTGTGATAGAATTGAAAATGAAGGATCTTTTAAGACTTAATCCTTCTATTCACCATTTTGAAATATGGCTAAGGAAAATCCTATGTGAATCAAACGGACAAAACCGGCATACAAGAGAAAAACTAATGAACATACATACTGAAAGGGAACATTTTATTCTCCCCAAGTAATTCATGCCATTTTATGGTTTATTTGAAATGAAGTAGTCAGTCCTGGCGGGATAGTGAGCTACTTGGCACATATGTTCGGTTGCATCCATGGAGAAAAGAAACAGCTCTTTCTGGAGAAAAGTTAGTTTGTGAGCATGAGAGAACTTTTTCAGAGCTGGTCGTGTAGGATGAGACGTCAAAAGCAAGTGGTGCTGGCCAACCATACCTGGCATTACAGACAGACAGAATTTTACCCTGGACTTCAACAGGCATGGAGTTACACCAACACCGAGTGTTTCTGGAAAATGTTAACCGTGAAAGAGCCTTCTTTTCTCAAGCCAGGCTGTGTCCTCCTGTAACCAGCTTTTCAAGAGAAGGGAGAAGTTGGCTTGAGGTTAACCACCACATGCCCAGCTGGGACCAACTCAGAGATGGTGAATGTAGAAATGCTTAAAATATAATTCTTAGCCAAAGCGTGTGCTATTCGCCCAATATCCAAACACCCGTAGCAATTCTTAGAAATACAATTAGTCATGTCCAAGTCCTAGCCAATATTATTATTTAACTGTAACATCAAAAAGCCTTACTCGTAGGTTAAGATCCTAGGGTGCTACTGTCAAGCACATGTTCCAATGTCATTGCTGCCCTCAAAAAGTTTAAGTTTTAAAGACGTGTTTGTCTAGCTGTCAGGACAGCCTGTCCTGGCATTGTTCTGCCAGTACTGAACTTCATTTGATAAAGAATGAGCTTCCTCCACCAAAATTTCAACAGGATTAAAAAGTGGGTGTATTAACAAGCAGAAAGATGGAATTGTAATGGGGTGTCTGTAATATTTACTATCTTCATTGGATATAGATCATGTTCTCCAGCTTTTCTTCTTATTCTTAAGAAGCATAGACAGATCTCACTAACTCAGCAGAGTCAAGTTAGAATGCTGCTTACATGGCGTACACTGTGGGGTTGAAAGCACACACAGCAAGAAGTTTGTTTTAGAACTTACTTGATGGCATGCTGCCTTGGAAGGCAGTGCTGTAATATAATCATCGAGACGCCTTATAAAAACAGATCTGAAGGAGTACAAAGGAAACCTATTTGCAGTGCACAGCAATACATTTTAATGAGCATACACAACCAAGAAAGGTATTTTTCTGTACTTCTGAGCACATCTGTAGACACCCCTACAAGTATACACCCGAGGAAGTTCTCTTTTCCCAATGAGAAATAAAGACCAAAGACTAACCACATGTGAGCATAAAAATTAATATGACAGTTTGCATAAAAAGTAAGCGAGGGGAGGGAGTGTTTATACTATGTTTTTCTGAGTTTCTTTTTTAAACATTTAATTCTGACCACCTCAAGTCTTCCTCCACTTTAATTTAACTACACCTTTTCGTCACTTCCCATCATGAAAATTGTATGTTTCTGTGAGATGATAAACAGGTGTTACTTTTCATTCTGGCAGCAATGGCATTTAGTGCAGGATGAAATAATCCTACCATTAAATAAGAAGCTCACAGTGGTGTTGTGAAGCTTAATTTGTTTGGGAAATGCTTTGCAGTATTCAGATAAAAGGCACTCTGGATATTCAAAGTATTATTACTGCACAGCTGGTGGTCTACATGCTGCAGATGTTTCTTCCATGCTGTTGCATGGTTACTTAAGTGGCTTCTTAGTGCAGATGTTCATGAGTGAGCATGCACAACCTCCTCTGCTGATGTTTTTTGACACGGATTTTATTGCTGCTTGACTTTTGATCTTGAAAAGAATATTCTTCCACTGGTGAGGTGCTACGTGTGTGTATGACTACATCCCTCTTGGTTCAGCCCCCACTGCAAACAACAGCATCTGCAGATATTTACTGTGGGCCTTTCTCTTTAGCCTCCATTTCCTTCTGTGGCTTTTACTCGTTCCCACAGTGTTTGACTCTGGGGATTCTGACTCTTCTGTTAATACTCTATCACCATCACTCTCTTCATGCAGACGTGATGATTCCCTTTGTACTCTTTGCCCAGATGGGATCAAGAACTTCATTGCATCTTGATTCTTTCTTTCCTTGGCTGCTGCCACTGTTACATAAATGGATCTCTAAGAATTTCTGGGCTTGCCATTCGCAATCTCTCTGAAAAGATTTGAAGATAAGATGAACTTCTTATTTCTTCATGATCTGTGCTAGTCTTTCTTACAAGTAGAGAGAGTTAAGGTGTGACTTCAGCTGACATCCACATGGAATGTGCTGAACGTGTGCAAATTTCCACGGCTGTATGATTTCATCAACCTATTTGGTGAGACAACTAATGCTAAAATTTATCTTCCTCTTGCTTAGCTGTATCTCCAGCAAATGGAAGGATATCCAGTCCAATATAAGGGCAACTGAGTAAAAAAGATTTTTGTCTAACCTGAAGTGCAGTGCACAGCCTATTGCATTACTGACCTAAGAGTAGAAAAGGACCAAACAAAAGGACCAACACACATATTGCACACAGAAAGAGGAAAGTACAGCAGAATGATACTGGTTCTGGTTAACACAGACTTTATTTACAAGATTCACATGGAAGACAGAGAGGATTTGGTACAATATACTGGATGTTTGTTCTGATCAGTACTAAAGAACTGAGCTTTCTGGACAGCATATTAAAGAGCCACAATCTTGAGGCTTAGAGGAAGGAGTTTTGATCTTTGTGAGGAGGCAGATGCTTAAAGCTGACTGCATCTAGACAAATAACTTCAGAAAGAGATATCCTTCTACTTTCTGTAGCATTTTAGGCAGAATTCAGCATAAATCATAGTAAAGGGCTTGGTCTTTACCTGTAAAAATTAGATCTGAAAGAAAGATAGCTTGAGAAGGCTAGACTCTGGCTGCATTGTGAGGTGAATTGCATCTTAAGGACTTTCTCCTTTCCCCTGATCTTTGAATGTGTAACAATTTGTCAGCGCTCATAAAATCTTCTAAATTATATCCATGGAGACCATGGCTACCTTTAAAACACAGAACTGATAGGGCTTATGCAGATATATACCTTCTGACCCTTCTGAAGTGTCTCATCCTTTCTCTGGGTTCATCTTGGTAGGCTTTCATTCTGCCTCTTTAGTGTCTCTGTACTATAAAAATTGCTACACACATGTATAACAGGATTTACTCCACCTCACGTCCCCAACTTGCTGCTCCAAGAGGATAGACTTACGGTGTTGCTACTTGTCCAGATTCCCATATTTTTTCATGCTTGACTGCTGCCACTGCAGTTGTTCCTATTCTTTTGATGCACCTATTTCTAATACTGATGTGCCTTGTATCACTGGAGGGGTGGAGGGAGTAGAGAGGGAAGGGGGAAAAGAGCTTCTAATGTTCTCTCATTACTCAGTTCATCTCCCCTGTTTCATGACCAATACCTCTTCCCCTCTTCTGATATATGCCTTTGCTCATTCTGGTTAGGAATTCCAGCTGAAATCAAGTCATCGTATGGGTAACATTTGAATTCCCGTAATCTCATTCATTATGATGTGATCGTTTGTGACTTACTATTGCTTGATAACAAAATATTCTTTTGCACATGATGAAAATTATATTAAATCACTGTCCCCAGAATAGAGACTGAAAATCAATGAGGAGGGGCTTTTACTCTCACCACTTTGGCTTGAGTTTGAAACGTTTCATACAGTAGCTCTGCTAGGACTAAGCTGGGCTTCCTTACTAACGTAATAAAACACAGACCATCCTAAGGGGATGAGGGAGTTGCATTCCAAAACTTGCACTGCCAGCTACCAAAGCTTAATGGAAAACGTTGAAAATATTCTATTAAAAACCAATTTTCCTCCTATATATCATACACTCTATTTTATGCTTTCCCCTGCTTTTTTTCCTTACTGGCACAAAACAGGATTTTTGTTTTGACAGAGCTAATCCGCTCATGCTTTCATATGGCCCTCAGGCTCCCCACCTGTGGAAAGATCCATGGGAACAGAGAAACTGCTGAGTGAGTTCCACATGCTCACCTCAAAGGGAAGAAATCAGTGGCCTCACAGAGGTATGGACTGTAAACATTGTGGTTCCCAAGAACCCATGGAGAACATGAACACAATCTCCTGCACAACTTCCAGCAATAGCTTTTCCTTCTTCATTGCCTTCTGGGATTTCTCTCTCCATCTATCAGCTGGGCTTCTTCAGGAGACGTGCTGTATGGGCTGCTTTGCTGCAGTTGTGCTGCCTCCCTTTTCCCAAAGTCTGAAAGGCACACTCGGGGCTGACAATTTCCACCCACAAATCTTGCTGGTGAGAAAGGATATAGTAGCTTGCAGCCACTGCCAAGTTTGACAGCAAGCTTCATAACAAACTGGTACAGCTCCGAGATCTCTCCGCTGCTTCTGCAGGGAGGCCAGGGAAGATTTTATAGGGTGAAAAGTGATGGAGAGAGAATGAATTTCCTTGTGGCTCCATCAGGCAGCATGTTCAAGGTAGCCAGCATCGAGCACTGATCTGTTCCATAGTCTCTGCCCAGCCAACAAAAAGAGGCAAAACCGTATTTAAATGTTTAGTACTTTGTATACAAGACTAAGCCCAGAATTTATCTTAGCGTCTTTGCTATTGGACATGACCCACAGATGAACAGGAAAAACAACCATGGTTATTCTGTGATAGGGAGCATTTGCTCATGTGGCTGTAATTTCTCATTGAAGTCTGCTGATTTACATCCAAGCTGCCTTTGTATCTAGCCAAGTAAATGACCATGCCCAAACCAACTCACTGGAAGGTAAGTTTTGAGAAGAAACCTTGGCTCTGTCTGCTCATATCATCCCACTTCACCCAGAATTAGGTCATTCTGGCTTTATAACATCTATGTGGGTTTCTATGGTTCCCAGGACAGGCTGATATGTCTTGGAGTCACTATGTCTAGTACAGAAAATTTTAATTCGTAGCATTTAAATTCAGAAAGCTTGAATTTAATGTTCAGTGGTGTCCTGAAAGAGTCTGGATCCTTCAAAGCCTTGAAGTACAGAACTGAAAAAAAAAAAGGTTGATGACAGTTCTGACTCTTGGCTCCTGTGTTGTCAGCAGGAAAATCCCCATCCATTTCACTGAAGCCAGCTTTTCATCCACTGTGTTTTCATGCTCTGTATGGTGTTTTGCACTTGAGACCTTGCAGTCAGGAAGGTTAAAGAACTGTGGCAGTATGCAAAGCTCTCTGCGTGTGAAGTAGCAGGCTACGTCAAACTGACCAGAGAGCAGAAACCAGGTCTCTGCCTCCTGGCTGAATCCCTGTCACTCTGCTCACCCTCTGCCTTTGGTCTATTGAATCCTGAATGGGACATGGCAGCACTGGCGCTACTTTAAGACAGCTGTCCTTGATGGGCCTCACTCTTGGGGTGCCAGTCAGGCTTTATGCCTGCCAATGCCCACGTGGTCTTGAGAACATGCAGAGCAAAAGCAGAGGTGCCTGAGGAAATGTAAAGGCAGGAACTAAATATTCATCGTGAAAAGGTCAGCCTTGCTGGAGTCAGGGTAACCTCGCCAGGACTGCAGTTTTGCATTCATGTGTTTGAATCCTGTCTCAATCATGCTTTATGTGCCTATGTCTTTGTATGGGTCTGGGCCAGGACCACACAGAAAGCCATAAAACACAGAAACAGAGTGGGTTTTTTTAATTTTTTAATTCAGGTAAACTGGCTGTTGTATCACTTCATCCAAGTCCTATTTTTAGCAACTACTTTGATGAAGAGCAAAGAGGGAGACCTCAGAGGTGAAATGCACTGTGAGGATGCGACTGGCTGGAAGGTGGCATTCTCCATGAGTCTGACTTTGCTGAGATGAGAGTTTGGCTCTCATTTTTTAAAGAGAGCAAGATGAAGGAGAAAGCTGTTTTCTATATAGCAGTCCTATCAGGTCTTTCCCCTGCTCTCTTTCTTTCTTATTCTGTCTGGAGACGGCAGCTTTTTAAATGCTCTGCAGCCACCTAGAGGAAAAAACCTGCTCGATTGAAGTTAATTTTATATGGATTAAGCCAAGGAGTGGGCTCTGCAGAGTTTAAGAATGTGAGTTTCTAAACTAGCCAGCCTGTTTATTATTATATCACAAGACCTCCTTGGAAATATATACAGTGAATCATCATCAAAAGCTGAAGATAACTTCAGTTTATGTTTATAGTTCAGAAATATTTCCTGCTTCATGTTCTCATTGTGCTTGTTATTGGATATGACATATTTTTATGGCAGATAGTATAGCAGGGCCGCAGTACATTTTGTCAGTAGACAGAAGGAGATGATCTGGTTTGAATTTTTATTTTGAAGATTTAAAACCTGTATCATTTTATATGTTTATCTGATGACTATGACAATATGCTTTTGGTATATCTGCATGGTTTATATTTCTGTAGAGCCATGACTTCAAAACCTCCCAATAATTTTTGAGGTTCTAGCTAGGATGTTTATAAGCTCATGCAAAACCTCTGGCTTTTCTCAGATGAGGGCTGTCACACAGAATACACTAATGGGCTCTCTGTCTACCAGAGTGAAAGCTGATGCAGTCGTATTAGAACCATTTAGTCCATGCCATGTTCATTTGCACTGTATGAAACAGAATAACAAAGTTTAACAGTTGACTGAAACCTTAATGTATAAAGTTGGATATTAAAATGTGTCTGTCTTTTTGAAATGGAATTAGAATTACTAGGCTTTTTCCTTTTCTAGATAGGATATGGCAGTTCAGTCTCCACTTGTGCCTAAAGAGCTAGAGAGCTGGGGGATGTATTCTTTAAAAATCAAGTCTAGACATGGAAAAAAAAGATAAAATTTTATGTCAGTTACATAATGTAAGAGATCAAAACGATGATGGATTTTCCTTGGTAGCTATGCCAGAGGACACTGAAAATTCCATTAAAAATTCCATTATGATAGAGTGTCTCTGTCATAAGGCAAATTCACTTTAGCAGTGTAAGTGCTAAGCTAAGCATTGCATGCAGTGAATGGAAATGTAGAATAGTAATATGGATATTGAAAAGGTCCACTAACACATTCTCCATTTCTTTTCCTCTCTTAAGAAAGACTTGATATACGCATATGATGTGGTCAGTTGAGTAACTTGAATACTGTTATGTTATGTCAGAACAGGATCTGTAATAAGGAATCTTACTGGCTTAAGAAATCCAAAACAAAATGAAATTCAGGAATTTTTCTTGTGGCTTGGGAGGGAGGTGATTCTGCCCCTCCACTACTCTCTTGTGAGACTCCACCTGGAGTGCTGCATCCAGTTTTGGGTCCCCA
This sequence comes from Ifrita kowaldi, assembly GCA_013398055.1. Classification (NCBI taxonomy): domain Eukaryota; kingdom Metazoa; phylum Chordata; class Aves; order Passeriformes; family Cinclosomatidae; genus Ifrita; species Ifrita kowaldi. The sequence goes on from VZRS01013569.1 coordinate 31,864, forward strand.
GTATACGAAGAGCACCAACTTTTTTGAGGAAGTCCAGAGTAGGGCCACTGAGATGATTAGAGGGATGGAGCACCTTTCATACAAGAAAAGACTGAGAGAGTTGAGATTGTTCAAGTCTGGAAAAAAGAAGGCTTCAGCATGACCTAGTTGTGGCCTTCCAGTACCTAAAGGGAGCCTACAAGAAGGATGGAGAGGGACTTTTTACAGAGACTTGGAGTGATAAGACAAGGGGGAACGGATTCAAACTAAGAGAGTAGGTTTAGCTTAGATAGTAGGACAAAAGTCTTTACTGTGAGGGTGATAAGGCACTGGAACATATTGCCCAGAGAAGTTGTGGATGCCCCATCCCTGGCAGTGCTCAAGGCCAGGTTGGATGGGGTTTTGGGTAACCTGGTCTAGTGAAAGATGTCCCTGCCCATGGCTGGTGGAACTAGATGATCTTTAAAGTCCCTTCCAACCCAAGACATTCTATGATAAATGATGGGGTACTGGAAACACAAAGTAGGTCAATTTGGCCATAGGAAATCAGTGATGAGCACATAGGCTGTACACCTCAGGCCCCTGGGCCTTTGAAAGGTGGGGTTTTTGGTAGAAAATCCTTTAGGAGTTGACTTTCCTTCTGAATATTAAACCCAACGAGCATCTCTAGTGTTTTTTTCCAAAACATTGCATAAATGTATGATAAGCCTTATCATATAGCTTTAGCTATACAGCTACTGTTACCTTTTCCAGTTTTGTGATGGATGTTTGCAAGTGGATGACTACAGATATTAATTAACTGAAGAAATATGTATCTTCAGAAAGCAGGTTCTAGCTTTTGAACCTTCAGTGTCAGATTCTAGGTCATACTCCTAAATTTGGTTCTCTGATCTTATTGTTGATCCAAATATTTTATTGCAAATTAGCTCTTTATAAAAGGTTTGGAAACTCTGCTCTAGTGCAGCGTTTTTATGGTCCTGGCATTTTCCAGCTAGACATACAATCCACAGATCAGACAACGTACAGGCAGCCAAATCCTTTTTGCAGTAATCTCTTCAAGGAGGGTGGAACAAATTGTATTTATACTACTCCAGTATGCAAGTAAAATGAGAATATTTTTGATGGGTACTTTTCAGTGTGATCTTGGGCAGTTGTTTGAAATGGGTTAAAAATCTTATGCTGTATTTCCCCTTTATTCCAATAGTTCTGATTACAGAGTCATATGTAATGTGCACAGATGAGTGTTTTTTGATTGTTTCACTTCAAGGTATATGCTACATATGAGCTCAGACTGCTTGTGTTCTCCTGCATACAGATATTTATTTCAAATGCCATGGCTATTTGTTTCAAATGCCATGGCTGCACAATAAAGGTAAAACTCTGCATGGTGCAGCACAACTGAAACAGAGGAAGAGGAGGTGAAAACTCTCTTCCATTTTCTGAAAGTGTGTGGGAGTGCAAGGGGTCAGCTCTTCCACAGCTGTGGGTGGCATTTCCTTATTCTGTTGGGAGTTTTTTGAGCAGAAATCCTTTCTAAAGGTGGAAAGTCAGCTGCTCTGCTGTACTGTAACCTTCAGCTCTAGGAAATATTCTGAGTCATACCAGCTGCTTCTTGGAGTACAGCATGGGACTACATTGTCTTCCTTAGTCATTGTTCAGCTATTTCCCCATGGAGGGATTTTAGCCAACCTTTCCACTCTCAGGACCAGAAAGTACAATTAAAGCCACAGATGCCTGTAAGGATCCAAGCACAAGATGCAAAAAGCCTACTTGACACATTAGTAAGACAATTATGAAGAAAGAAGTAGGTGCAGTTGCTGTGCCACTGCATTCTTTATTTGGTTCTTCTTCCTTCCTTCCTTTTGAGTACATTTACCACTGGTACTACATATCGAGAGAAATTATAAATAGGTGTCAGGGTAGTGCTGTCTTGACAACTTCTATTTCATGAGGTTTTAAAAAATGTTCCAGAATGTTTCATTGTTAATTTTGCCATTTTCTTGTGGATAATGTTGGTTAAGGCAATGAAACACAATTCTGGCACAGCATGCTCTTTATATAAAGTTTAAAAATACATGCAGAACACTCTTCTTGGCTTTATCCAAAGGCTTTTGGATAATATTTTTAGCAGCACTTAGTGTAGGCTTGTGGTGATATTGTGCAGCACAATATGGTTTTTTTCAGAGGTCTACATGGACATTCATTTATTCAGTGTTTGGAAAGTACCGTTTTTGCTTATCTTTTGTGAGGGAAATATGGGTTCAGATTTTTTTTAAGAAGATGTATACGCAAAGAAATCAAAATTTAATTGCTGTCTGTCTTTGCTATGTTGGAAAGAACCAGCAGTAATTACCACTTGCATTGAAAGCATCCTTTTCCCATGTTGACTCTAAATAACTGCTTTGGAACAGTTCCTTGGCAAGGCAGGGATGGATGTGGGTATCTTGTGTGATTCTGTTTAATCATCTGAGTGCCAAGTCTATATCTGGACCAGGAACAATGACAATCACAGTTAAATTAGGACTCTTCCATGTGTGTGTAACATGACTGCTATGCCCCAAAAATCCTAGATCACATGCAGTTCTTGCCCTTTGATGGAATTGTGTATTTTATGATTCTCTCTGCTTTGCTCAATGTGGCAATACAGTCCATGGTTCAATCAAAGTTGCACAAAAATCAGGAATCAGAATGAAATTTGAATGCATGGTTCAAATGCCTACTACTGCAAACTCCTCCTCTGCATTCTGCCAAAAACAACAGTCATATTCTCAAGCATTATGGCCAATGCTTTCTTTATAGGAATGAGATTTCCCCATGGAGCGGATGTGCCTGCAGTACATTGACTATGTACAGCTCACCGAAGATGGGCTGTGAGTTCCCTTTCTGCTCCCACACTTGTAGGGATTTTTTGGAGCCTGTTCAGCAGTGTGGGAGTTCTTCAGTATGGGGCAGTCTCCAATACAAAGCACACAGAAGCTGCTTGCCAGTTTTGTGGACCCTTATTTTCACACTTACTAGAAAAAAGGGTTGGGTCACTGATGATTTCGCTTTGTTATGGATGCCTTTATCAGATCCCAAATTTAAGACAATGTTACCAATGTTAAAATGTGTGGGAAAAGCACAGAGGGAGTACAACACAGTTACCTGGTCTTGGAAGAAATGATCCTTGAAAATGACTGACTTTGCTGAATGAAACGATCTGTTTCCCCAGGCAAGTGCTTTGAATGAATACTCAATAGATGTAAGAATTTCTGTGTTTTCAGCAGCCTCCAAAATTACTCTCTTTGAGTTATTTGCTGGTTTTGCATTAATATTAGTAAACTCTGGAGAAAGAAAGAATGATCTCGGGCCTTTGATCTCAACCTTCAAAGCCATAAAAAGTCTCCAGTTCTACATACTATATTTCAATACTTTAGTAAGGTTAAACATGCACATGCAGATGAGAGAGTTTGTGATAGCAACAGCACGAGATTTTCCATTATATATTGGAAAATGGCTCATCTTCTTGTCTTCTTACCTTGTGAAATGTTTTTTCTATCTGGGGCCATAAATAATGGCAATTCATTGAACTTTGTAGAAAAAACAGCCCAAACAAATTTTCTCATAGCAATTTAACTACTGACAGAGGCTTTAATTTTTCCTAAAAAATTAGGCCAAGCTTGTACTAGAACTCTGATTTGGCATACCCAAGAAAAAGTTATCCCAAGAAGTCATGTCTCACAGGATGGTGGGGCTGGAAGTTCATCTTCCTCTCTAGGCAGATGGCTCTTCAGGCTTTGAAGTTTACAAGTGTACAGCTTGTTCCAACTGTAGAGGACAAAACCCATCACCACCTGATGCTTGTTCATATACATAAAAGGTACGTATTGACGCACTATCTCTAATTGCTTTTGTAAAATCTCTTTGAGATCTTCTGATGGAAAGAGGAAGATGTTACTGTTTTCCATCTATGTGGAGCAATTTGAAGGTACCAAAATGTTTGAAAAGTGCACTGCATCATACTCCTGTTGTGAAACGTGGGGGAAAAAATAAGGCCCTCCTGAAATGGTTGATTCTGGGTTTGGATTCATGTGTATTGCAGAGGAAAATGAACTACTGATGTTCAGCAAGTGAACATCTGCAATTTCAATCCTGTGTGGCACAGACTACGGCTGTAGGCTTCGTTGCTGTGATCTTTTTCTTTTTTTAAATGCTGCATGTAGTACAGAACTCTGTTCTTTGCCCTTTGTGGGACTTGGAGACTTTCCATGGTTTAATATGAAAAAGGGCTGTTGCTGAAGGAGTGTACTCATCCAGTTTGCTTTGAAGATGTGGCAGCAGAGTGTGTGTTTGTCTCCTTCAAGGGTGTGTCCCACAGCTGCCGGATGCCTTCACTTTCATGGATTTCCCCTTGCAACAGTTTGTGATTATACACACCCAATTAACGCCATCTCTGACACATACCCTGCAGGCAGCACAGACAGCATCAAAAGGGTTCACAGTGAGGCACTCGGTACCAGCCGAGGACTCAGGGGTTGGCTGTGCTCTGGTGCTTATTTGGAGCAGGGACGCCAGATAAAGTGCAGAGTCACATCCAAGTGTTTTTCTTTTTCTAAATGTAAATATGTCCTTAAAATAAATGTAATTTTCTTTTGGACCACAACATCATTGCATCTCTGTATGATTTCACTGAGGGCAGAACTAAGGCTGCCTGAAGTATCTTGTTTGTATTTCCATAACTCGTAAAATAGCTTCATTTTATAAGTAACTCGCGCTGCAGTCTTCTTGTAGGATTATTTCTGTCTGACTGCAATGTTTTGATGTTTAAGTTTCTAATATGTTTTTACTTCATTTACGCAAATGCTTTGCTCTTGGTAAAGAGCCACAATACCCGAGAAGACCCAAAGTCTCCATTACTGTGCAGTACAGTAAATTGTCAGTAGAGCTTCATTATTGGCATAATTCCGAAATTTTACTAAAATGTATTTTTTTGTTGTTTGAACAGTCCAGTCAGATTACAGTACAGATAAGGTGTGCATACATACAGTTAGTGTCACCAAATCTCTTTATTAGATTCAAAGAAAGAATGATGAGAAGGCAGAATCTGGGGGAGCAGAGAATATTTTTTGAAATGTATCTCTGGACAGGATAAAAGAATAACTGTGGGCATACCAAAGTTTTTTGCAAGGGGAAAGGATTAGGACAGCACATGAGATTCAGTTTTTCCATTTACTTGGTAAATCATCCCATAATAGCTCTTTAACACAACTGTAGCAATAGTAAATGTGAGAAGTGTAATTAAGTGCAAGAAGGAAACACCTTTTGATAAACATACAGACCCAAAGTCGAAGCTTGGCCATGGGCCATCAGCAGGTCACCCTCAGAGCCAGTCCCCAGAGAATGGACATCTTTTACTTCCATGTCCTTGCTCACAACTGCCCTTTCATTAGGAAATAAAAGAAAGTTTTATTTTTATTCACTAGGCTTGGCAGCTGTGGACATAGCTTATGTCTCATTTTTGATTTAACATTAATTAATTAATTAACAGTAAAAATAATTAGAAATTGTAATTCATTAATAAAACTGCCGCAATCTGATGATGCCTCCTCAGCTAAGCCTAAGGCTTGAGCCCAGCAGCTGTCACGAGGATTAAACACTTAATGAAAATAAAAATTACAGAGGCAATTAGGTATGTAATGAATCAGTGGATTGTTTGTGATTGCATGCTACCTTCCTCAATGGACACCCGTGCTGAACACTGTAGCAAATAGTGCTGATCCCAGCCAAAGCTCAGATGATTCACTCTGGAGCCTGTCTGGATGTCCATGGCCATTTCAATGCCAAGGGTTACTGGTTAGTATTGCTCACATGTATATAGGAGCTAAGCTCTGCACTCTCAAGGAGCATGGCTGCCCTCCTGCAGACTGGGAACAGTGCCTTCCCTTCTCCGATGCCTCAGACTATGCCTAGGCTTTGCCAGGGTCTGTGCTAGCCTTGCCATGAACGTGTTAACTATTAAAAAGCTTGGTTGATTGATGGTGAGCCTGGAGTTTTCCTGATCTTTCATCTTTTCCTGATGCAAGCACCTGAGGAAGCTGTAGGTTTGTTGACTCAGTGCAAGAGGTGGCATCCCTCTCCAAGTAATGGGAAAAAAAAAAAAAAAA
>VZRS01013569.1:38007-137099 GCA_013398055.1 Ifrita kowaldi
AAAAAAAATCATGCTCTAAAAAGCAGAGGAAGTACCTGAGATTTAGGGTCTTATAATTTCTAAGTCAAGGAAGTTGGTGAACATATAGCCAAGCCGATGCTGGCAAGCATCCCTAAACACCACGGACATCAATAATAACTAAATCTGAGTGGAGAGCAGTGAAATGTGTTTCATAAAGGGGGCTAGCACAGAAACAAAACTATCATAAAATGGTACCTTGATAATCAACTATTTATGGAGATTATATACAGACTTTCTTTGTGATAATGATTTCTTTCAGTAGCAAGCAAGCATCTACTTCACTGTAAAATGAGATATGCACCTCTTAAATTGCATGGGGTATATGGAGCAGTGCTCGCTGTGGGGATACTAGGAGGAGATCACAAAGAGATGTTGTGGCCAAAGGAAACAGTGTGAAGTTATTTAGTGTGTCACGTAAAAAGGTGACTCTTTGTGCTTATACAAGGTCTTTTATCAGCTGACAACATCAAACCATGCCAAGGATGTTGTGCTAATCTACTCCTTGCCTATCAGCTGTGATATGCATACAGCAACATCTGTTACTGGAAAAGATGTAAAGGGACCTACCACAGGACTAAAGTGAAATAAAATTACATTGTCCCTAGAAAGTAAGGTTATTGCAAGTGAAAACAACTGGTCTGTAAATATGAGCGTGTTATATATTTGATCCAAAACAATTCTGTTCATTCACAGTGCGTCTACATCAGGACAAGTAAATCAAGAACAAGTAACCTTTTCACGTTAGCACTTGTGTTAGTTATTTGTCACAGTGATTTTTTTAGGTAATTTTATATTGAGGATCCACTGAGAGTAAATGTATTCAAACTCATGAAAATGTCAAGCAGAACTGTCAGGTTTAACCATATGAATGGTCACTAAAGAAGCCAGTGACTTTGGCAAGGGGAAATACTCCTCTTTAAGGGGCACTGTTGGACTTAGAGAAACAGGCTTGTCTGTGTTCAAGAGATCACTAATCATTTCTCTTAGTTTTGAATAAAGGGTTCTCAATTACTCTAGAGCATTGTATGGGCATTAGGGCTCCTGATTACTTTGAGGTTCTTGCATATTTTCCAAGCTATTACCTCTTCTGCTGTAGAGAAAGTTTTTGGGAAACTAAGCCTATATCCATCCTTTTCCTATGGACAATTCATACTATGGTCCACAGGAAGAGCAATTAACATGAAGAGCTCATTTTTCGTTTCAACCCTTCATCTTTGCGAGAGGATTTGTGCCTTTGTCCTCTCAGAAACAGGAAAGCCCCTGAACATGCAGGGAGCAGGGGGCCCTGGGCCATTGACACCCAAGGTTCATGCACAGAGCACCTGCAGTGGAAAGCAGAGGAACTGAGGGTATGATTTGCAGAGTATGCCTTCCCTATACCTTGTCCCTGCCTTTTAGTGATTCTGCTGAAAGCACTAGACACTCAGCATTTCTGAATTCACATTGCTACACATGCTGAAACATCTAAGCATTTTGCATATACAGAAACCACTGACTGCAAATCTCTTGGCTCTTGCCAGTTTTATTTTAGGTCTGTGCCAAATGGGCACATGTTCTGAATGAGCTAACTTGAAATATAGTGGTGACATCCACAGTAGCAGTTTCACGTAGGGCCATGTTAGCAGCTTTTCTCCCTGTCATTGTGGTGATTCCACATCAGAATGCAATGGAAGAAGAGACTGGGTGGTATGAAGCATGCTTGAGGGATTTCCTAGCATGAAACTGCTCAGTTATGCTGCATCACCCCTGTTCCTTTGGAGTATCTTAAAGCCTGGCACTTAGTAGTGATGCTCCTGAGAAAACAAGCGTGTAACTATTTTCGTGCCTTCAAAGCAGGAAGAGTCTGGAGGTAACCTGGAGAGAAGGCATCATCCCTTTCACAGAGGGACGTGCTCACTGCCTACAGAATTCATACACTTAACACTACTGCTATTATTATTGATAAAATTATTAAATTATTACTTTTTAAGAATAAAAAAAAAGTTTTATCTTATGTTGACACAAAATCATTGCAAAAATGGAGTTTGCCTTCTCCCATTGTGGTCTCAGTTCTTTCTACCCGACATTTCTTGGATCTTCTCAACTCCCTGTTTCTGTATGGTCCCCTTGTGCTCTGGAGACTTCTCTGCATCAGAGTAGCACACCAAAAAAGAGATGAGCCCTTGGGATGTTAAAGGCAGGCATACCTTTAACTTTCTTGCCATTTAGCACAGGTTCCTGTGGCATTGAATGCCGTGTGACTGGAAAGTAAAAAACTCCAAACCTCGGGCAGATATCTGCCAAAGCATTTCTTTCTTATTTGTTTTGGGGCTTTGTTCTGCAGGTCCTGTGTGACAGACATGTGTGAGTGTCCGATCCATAAAAACTGCTACTGTGAGTCATTCCTGGCGTACGCCCGAGCCTGCCAGAGGGAAGGGCTGAAAGTCCAGTGGGTGCCGGAGCAGAACTGTGCAGGTAAGCATTTTGGGACTGCTGCTTGGTAAGCCATTGCATAGGCTAATAGGCTACTATCCTACTACCCTTTTACTGGTGAAGTAGGATCAAAAATCATACAGGAATTGTACCAGCTTGGAAGTTCTTGGCAGTTTTTCTTTCAGGGTATGTAAACTGTTGATTACAGAAAAAGTTTAAACTCCTTTGACCTCCTGTCATAACATAGTTATATTTCTGGAGATAACGTGCATACAATTGCAGTAGGTTCAGCAAGGAAAGAGGAGCAAATGTATTTAGTTGGAATATTAAAATGCAAACCTGCATTCATTATTGCATTTGGTCTATACTCACTATGTGCTTAGGACTGCATTAATTGCAAATAATTGGGACTAATTGTTTCCGTGAGAAGCAGTGGCCTGTGGTTAGGGGCACTTGAACTAAAATGCAATATTGCAGATGAGTATTTCCCCTGATGATGGTCTCATTAATTTAGGACACTATGTAATGGCATTGGTTTGCCTGGGAACGTGTTCAGATTTATTTAAAGCAATTAACAGTAGTTGAAAAAAAACCAACAAAAAATGAGAGGAGGATACTTCGTGCTGGTCAAAGAGCTATTACTCTGTGGTCTATTTTGGTGATTGTGTGTGGCTCAGGGTCTACTCTCTCAGCTTCAATTTCCTTTTCTGTTGAAGGCATTTTAGCAGGGATGGGTGAGTGACAGAGCAAATTACATTTGATTGTTCCCAAAAGGTTCATTTTTTTTTTCTTACAAAAGTTCATTTTTTTTCTTGCGAAGTAACAGGACAGTCCCAACAGGGTGTTGCTGAGTGAAAACCCTATTCAAGGAAGTGGTCTTGGACAGCACTAGTAATGTATATCATTTTAATCTATTGTTCTGGTAGCAGATCCATGCAGAACCTGAAGCAAGCATTCTGATTTTTTTTCCAAAGCACTTCAGACTGAGACCTCACTGTGGCAGATGCTGTAAAAAAAATAAAAACTCTTTGCTAGCAGCCCCTGCCTTAAGGAGTTTATACAAGTGTTGACATATCACGACTTAACTAATTGAGGCTTCATTTCACAATTTTTTTTCTGGCATCTTACCAAAGACAAGAAAATTTTCTGAGGCAAAAACTGTCCTTGAGAGAACATTATGAAAGAATTTAAACACACAACCTCTGCTTAAGCTAATGAAAGAAGTTTTCAAATCAACATGAGTTTTTTAATCTCTTCTAGAGGGAAAGGGGAAATCTTGTTAAGCAGAAAATACAGATAAGCTCTATAAGTCTAAGTGCCCTCAAAACAGTTATTTAAGTATCCAGTGTCGGATAAGTAGCACCATTTGCTACAGTAAATCATACAGTAAGCATTAAAGTGCATCCACTTCTTTCCATATGGTCCAGTGGCCAGCATCAAGATTTTAATCTTTAAATTACTTTTTTTCATTCTAAAACGAATAGTTGCAATTATTGTGTCCCAATTACAGATAAAAGTTCATAGGTGGGAAACAACACATCTGTAATAAAACTTCAGCATTCTATGACTTTCATTTCCTGCTTGACATTTCACAGCTGGTGAGATACTTGCAAGACTTGTGTTCTGATGAAAATGGAGTATACTTATTAGTAAAGTCAGGTTTTAATTATACTTTTGTGTGTTTTAAAACCAGATCTTGTGTGGTTGCCAGTTGCTTTATCCTAACTGCTGTAAGCTTAGTTCATTTTTATAATCTTCAGGAAACTTGTGTTGTCTGGAGGGCCAGCCAAACAGGATGCTCAGGAGGCTGAATTGCATGTCCTGTTCCCTATATGCTCTTCTCTCTCCTCCAGTGCAACAGCTTATCCTCCCCTACATTATTCTGCAGAATGCTGCTGCTCAAGGTTTACTGTCCTGTGAGGTTGGCTCATTAAAGGGAATGTCAGCTGTCATTTAACTGGAGGAGTGAAAAGTAGAAGATAATGAGTAAGGAAATTGGTTAGGGTAGGAAAAGGCTGGTGAGATCCACATGGGAACTGAGAGGGTTAGGAAGAGGATATGGGTTGCCATGGAAAGTAGTGGAGACCTGTTAGGATGGGCATAGGAAAAATACGGTTTTTGAAGGAGAAGTTAAAAAACCAGCAGAGCCAGCATGAGGGAAAGAAGAAGAGAGAAAAAGTGATACCTGGAAGAGGGAAAATAAAGTACAGAAATGGAAGGAAGAGGTTTGAAAAGGAAAGAAGAAAAAAAAATGGTTTTTTAAATTTTTTTTTTTTACCCAAGAAAGATTAAACAAGAAGTTTATAAAGTACAATTAAGTAAACTGAAGTGGTGAAAGGCCTTGAGACATAGTAATTTAACACTGCATTTCTGAGGACACCGAGAGGAAAAAGACCCAAGGATGGTAGAAGGCAATAACTCCCTGCCATCGGCATGTCTACACATGCAAGAAAACAATCAGATAAGGGCTATAATGTAAGGGCAAAATGCACTAATCTGCTGACATGCTGCAACAGTTTCATAAAATCTGAACCGTTCTCTCTTTTCCTCTGTGATCAGTTGAAGTGGGGGAAGATGAGTGTATATCTGATTTTGACTCTTCTCCTTTGTGTCGCTTTTCTGCTGTAGAATTTTCTGGCCAGTGTCACTCTTTTTTGCTGCTGTATGTTGCTTTCCTTTAACTGCTTTATTCTGTATGTAAATGTATCAGGAGGGCTATTCTGGATTTTCGGTGGAAACCTACTGAAAACTGAAAGTTGAAAATATTAACATGAGTGTATCATGGGAAGGTCAATGCCCAGATCCATGGCCTTCAACTCTCTTAGAAGATGTTTTGAATTGCAAGCACTATGAGTGACATTCCATTTAAAAGTCCTACAGAGGACCTCCCAACTGTGTAACACTAGCAGAAGAACCCAGAAGATTCATTGATGCTCAAATATCAGTTCAGAATTTTCTGTGAAATCAGATTTACCAGATATCATCAATCAAGGGAATCCTTCAGCAGTTATGTTACATATTTTGGCTTTTGTGTTGGGGAATGAGAGTTCCTCCTAAATAATTATGGCCATGTCTACAAAGACAGGCACAGACAGATACAAGCCTCCTCTGTGAAACTGCCAAAGTGGCTGAACTAAACCAGGTCTAGTCTGCAAACTGTAGGCAGGGTTTATTAGCTCAGGCACAGGGCTGTATTTATGTGACTATATGGCTTCTGGACTGGAGCTGGCTATTATCCCGCCAGCTCAGAAAGTGGTTTGAGGAAGCTCATATCTGTCATGCCAAACACATGTTCTAGAAGAAGAGTGGAAAAATCCTGTTGGGACTGGTAACGTTTCAAAATACAGTATTATTAGTAACTTTTGTACGTTGGGGTTGGGTTTTTGATTTTTTTTATTTTGCTAGTGTACTAAGGAAGTTATTAGTAACAGAACTCAGTTCTTTAAGAGAGGAATTTGTCTTAAAAGACGGGTGCAAAGACACCGCTTCTGTTTTCCATGTTTACATGGTAGTGAATCACTTCAGCAGTTCCTGGGAAGCCTTCTGCAGAATGTCTTTATTTTTATATTTTAAACTGTTGATGAGGTGGAATGTTCTGGATCAATCACACCACATGTTAACAACTGAATCACTCAACAATAAAAGCCATCCAGGGAACTTAAACAGCAGCCATTGTACTTTTCTGATTTTTCCCTTGACAGCATGTTAATAATGCCATTATAGGCTGCCTACAGCAGAAAATAGTCATCATATCTTCTACATGGCATCGTATGAAGGATAAGGAGGTGTTTTGACAGCCCACATCCATGTGTGGTACAGCAGAGATGGGGAGTACTTACAGATGCCACGGCTACCGAGGGCAGGCTGTAATATGTTCTCATTTGCTCTGAGGCAGAGATGAGGAAGTGGAAAGGAGGCCTTAGCCAACTTTCCTCAAACCTACCGGCTGAGGAACCAGACAGAGCTCAGGTGGAAAGAACAGGCCAGCTATTACTGCAGTAAAGCTTTGTGGGTTGAAACCTGTGCAGCCTTAAAACTGAAGCTTGTATTCCTTTCTATATGGAAACCACATGTGCTGAAGTCTAATGTTTGTTTTTGGTTGGTCAGTTAGAGATCCTACAAAGGGAAGCTCATTTTCATAGAGGAAGGACAAAAGCTTCTAATAAGCGGCTCCTGTAAGATAATTCACGTTGTGTGTGGACAATCACTAACCATCCTTGAACGTCTTGCTCTACTTTTCTAGACAGTTAATACATTGTTTGCAAAGCTCCTGGGAGATCTGCACATTTTTGTTTCCTCTCTTACAGAGATTCAATCTCTATTCTTAACACACTATGTAAGCATAGAGTTTCCTGGGAATCTAACATTTTATTCTATGCTTAATACTGCTTCCATGTTTTTCCCACCTTCTAAATTTCCTGTTTCATTTTAATTTTCTTTTAGTATTTCCTTTTATTTGTTCCTTCTTTAGTATGCAAGGAAGTTACCATGCAGAACAAGACAGAAATGTAAAGTTGGAAACATATTCTCAAAAGATGTATGCCCACAAACTGAATAAGCCTATCTTGAACATAACTGGTAGATAGATGTTTGTTTCCAACCTATTCTAAAACAATGTTCAATTAAAGATGTCTCACAGAGTTTCTAGGTAGGTTGCTCTTGGTGCTTTCTTATGCTTAAAGACAAAAAGTTGGGTTTTTTCTCCCCTGGTATCGAACATCCATCTAATATTCAGCATTTGATTCTCTGTAACTCCAGGGTAATTTTCCTGTGTACTATCAATTTTTTACATTTTTGTGTTTGTTTATTATTATCTGTGTCCTGAGAATTGTGTACGCATTCTTGTTATAATTCCTTCTTCAGGGCTGCTTTTCAGAGATGCATAAATTCCATAAAATGCAAGGAAGTAAAACTTGTGAGAAGCTGATGCTGTTTTGAAGATCCCTTAGTGGTGAAAAGGAATACCTTAAATTTATGATGCCTTAGCAATAAGACTTCTGTCCTCTTTGATAAACTCATATATATTTAACCAATTTATATCTGTCTGTTTCCTCTTTATGAATAATAGCAGTACTGTAATGACACTGTAGGTCAATCCTCATAACAAAGCAGTGTTTTCTGTCCATAACAAAACTGTTACTTAAAAAATCTTGACCTTCAATCTCTCTCAAAGTTGAATAAACCTTCCTAATATAATCAACTCTCTGAAAATAGCATGAGATGATTCTGGGTGCTTAAGAGTCCCTTACCATCTATGAACTATTTTTATCAGTCCTTGTTTTTGCCATCAGCACAGCCATTAAAAAGAATAACAGACTTTTATTTGCCATCGAACCGTGTATTATTCTCCATACTAAAAAGGCAGGATATAAAATGTTGAGAGTATAAATATTGATCTGGAGGGGTTATAGGGCTTTTAGCTGAGCCTTCAGTAGTCCTTTATGTTGAAAAATGCATTGAACTGTCAACTAGATAAATTAATGAATGGATACTGGAATCATTAACTACAAGAATCCTCACTGTCAGTGATCCCTTGGTAAAACAGGACAAAGCATGGATACAATCGATTTTGTTTGTTTGTTTTAGAAATAGTGCTGCTGGATTAACAGCATTGATTTGGTTTGCTGCAATATGAAATATAGAAAGTATAATCTTAGGATCAGAAATTCTAATCTGCTGAATGACTCTCCTTTCTCTTCTTCTTTCTGTAGGAGTGGAACTGATAATAACTGTCTGTCCTTGTAAAGGTTTCAGAAATCTTTGATAAAAGGCATTGTAATAAATAAATAAACAGTGTTAATTCTTTAATATAAAGCATAGATCTGCATATAGATACAAATCTTGCCGAAGCTTTATATACCTTTAACTGTGTTAAAATTCTCAAAAAGTGAATACTGCTGTGGACTTGATAGCTTTTGATAAGGAATTTTGCTGCTTTTATATTTATGATGTAATATAATGGAATTGTTTTACAAATAATTTTTTCCTCTAGATAATCATAATGCCAAAATGTGCTTTTTGATATTTGGAGTAGAAATTACGCAAACAGGTAAGTAAATTTCCTTGTGGGGCTCTGTGTAATATGCATATTTTGTTCCTTTTAACTCCTTTCAGCAACCCAGTGTAAACACGGCGCAGTTTACGATACCTGTGGTCCGGGCTGTGTCAAAACATGTGACAACTGGAATGAAATTGGACCATGCAACAAGCCCTGTGTTGCAGGGTGTCACTGCCCAGCAAATTTAGTTCTTCACAGAGGAAGATGCGTCAAACCAGTCCTGTGCCCACAGCGGTGACATTCGTTCTCTTTTCCGTGGACACTAATGCGGGTGGTCACTTACCCCTTTGATGCTCACAGCCAGTGAAGGACTCCAGCTGTTTGTGTGCAGATTCTGCAAAGTATGCGTCTACTCACAGAGTGTAAATATGCTCCTTTGTGTGTGCTTGTGTGTCTCTAAGTACACACACATGGCACCTAGAAAGATATATAAATGTATACTGTGTGTATGTAGACACACGTGTCCATACACAAGTGGCCTAAACGTAAGTACAACCCATATATTTATATATATATGTCCACACACAAATATACATAATTTCTATATACCATAGAAGGATGAATTATAATATGTATATTTTTTGCTATAAAGTTTATGTATTATTATTTCTAGGACCCTGATCTGTAAGTCATTGTATAAATAAACCAGGTGTTTTTAATATAATATTGTGGCATGAAAAGATTGGATGGCTTTGCCATTTCATAAGTTTGTCATTTCCAAGGAGAGTTTTCTAGGGCCATAGCAATGCCAGGCTGGATTAGTTTCAACACAGAACCTGGATTTACAGTTGTACAGGAAACACATTTCTCTGGAGATGGAGGATTTATCTAGGAATATTTCATGCGTACCTTAGAGCTGCATAGTGATTGGTGACAGTGCTTAATCAGGCAGAGAAAGCTGGGGATTGGTTTTTATGCTTTACTGAAATAACTGTGCAAAATGATTTCCAAAGCTGGTTGGACAATGGCCAGGATAGAGATATTTCTTTCTGGAACGGCACCAAAGAGTCAGGGGCCAGATTTTCAGAAGTGTTTGGCACCCAACAGCTCACTTTGAAAATGTGACCACTTCCCATTTCATATCCTAATGCCCCATGTCTGTTATTGTGTTTGGCAGTAGCCATGAATACACAATGAGGAGCTTGAAGAAAATATTCATGTACATATTAGCCCCTTAAACATGTTTGAAACGCCTAGGTTTGTTTCATGTCTCCCCCAAATATTATGCAGAAAGCAAATCCCACACTGAAACGTTTGATTTCAGTGTGCCTTAAAACATAAAATAATGCCACGCTTAGTAACTCATTTAATTTATCAGCATGGTTTAGAAGAAAGATAAATTCACCCCACTGAAAAACAGTAGAGAATGTCAAATGCTAATTGGAGAACTGCAGTTTATTTCCGTAGTGGTCTTTTGGTTGATGTTCAAGAACATGTGGGCTCTGTGAAGTTTGCGTGACTTTTGAAGTCTCCCAGGGGAGAAGCAATAATATGCGATTTCATTAGAAACCGTTAAAAAAGCCATACAACTTTCTCAAGCCTGAAGGGACAGGGGGCTATTTTTCTTCACTTTAAAGCCTCTTGTAGAACCTGATGGAACGGTCTCTGGAGATGATAGAAATCTTTGTACATCTGATTTAGGTTTATAATGAAGTAATATCCTCCCGCATAGCTACTTCCATCATGCCTTGCATTGAAATTGCACATTGTAATACTTTGAACAACTTTCTCCTTTACTTCTTTTCTGTCCAGGAATTTAAGCAGGGCCTGAGTTTACAGTAAGTGAGTGGGTTAACACACTTGGGTTATACAACCTCTCTGTAATCCCGCCCTGGAGGAAGATGCTGAGTGAACTTGGTTAGCTTAGGCACCACACTGTCCAAAATGCTGTACCACCACAGTGTTAAAAGGAGCTGGGCATATAATGCCCAGAGTGTTCCATGAGTGTTCATCCAAATCTTAAATAAACTCAGCTTGATCTTTTTATGTCCCTTTTGTGTTCGTTTTCTCAGAACAGTCAAATAATTCAGTTTTACTGGCAGAGAAGGTTTTGAAGACTCATACACAAGTGCACTGGGAAGCAGAATTGCGAATGTACAGATCCCACCAGAGCGGGGAAAGTAGAAAACTAGAAAAGTTTTATGTGGCTCATGTGCTAATGGAATGGCAAAGCTGAGATTTAGAACAATTGCAGTTGGCTGAAAGAGTTAAAATATAAAATGGCAGTCATTAAAATAATTTAAAGCATCAGTTAGACCAAAGAGCATTTCAGCCTGTGAGCTTTCAATGCTGAGATACGGGGTCTAAACCATTAAAAAGAATATTTGCCTACCTTTAGTTTAGGACAGATTTTAATTACTTACTGCTCAGTGTTTCTGAAATAAAAATACAGGCAACATGAATTGCATACATGAACAGTGTATACATCTGTCTTTCTCTTTTCTCCTGACTTATAAAGGTGAGTGAAATATGAAGGGAAAGCCCTCCAGCTCTCTCAGTCCACTGATCACATTTAAGCAATGCTTAATTGATTCTAGGTGAAGAGGTGACAGTCTTTCTGTAGGATGAACTGTTTTTAGATCTTAAAATGGTTCTGTTTGAAACCTGACCCAGCTGATCTCAAAATGAGGACTCATTCCTTGCTTTAGCTTTTTCTTGTCTGCCTAATTAAGAATAGACCCATGCTTTTCGCTTTAGTGACGTAGACTGAGAAAGAGAGGAAAGTGGTTTTACCTCTAAGCCAAGTGATTGTATCCTTATGGTGCTGTTGAGCTTTTCCTCCAAACTCCACAGTTTTCAAGGCAAGAGTGAGTGCTATAATCTATCTGCTCAGTTCACATGTACCAGCTAAGATAAGGGTGTTCTGCTTTTCTAGAAATTGCCCCCAAATTCCAACTTGGCAGAGGTTTTATATCTGTGTCTGTGGTTACCGTGTGCCTAACTGAGCTATTGAGACCAGATCAGGCACAGGTGAGCCTGTTGCACTGCACTCTTCTCTTTGTCTCTCTCCTTCAAGACCATTCAAAAGTTGAAAGTCTAGCCCAATACCATCAATAACATCGTTATTACTGGCTTCATGGAGTTTGGCTTTGCTCATGGAATATTGCCCCTAGGATGCTAGAGCTGGAAGTTTCCTGTATATCACTGGAGATTTATTTTTTATGAAATTCACTGGTAATCAAATTTTAGTATGCTAAATGTGTTTAATATGCAATATTTTTTTAAAATAATAACATAACATTGATAATTCATATGGCACATGATGTATTCACCATGGAAAACTAATGGTTGTGTAAATTTTGGTCTTGATAGTGCTTATGTCAATCTGTGCGTATTTGTGCCAATTTGTAACATGAAATATATTTGAAGGAGCAGAGGTTCCAGTCAAAGAATAATCCAAAAGGGAAGTCTGAGAAACACCTCTGTAATCCAATGGGCAGAGTCAAGTAGAGACTTGGATCAATAGTTTCACCATTAACCTGCTGTGTGTTCTCTGGCAAGCAATTTAATATTCTGAACTTCATTGGGGAAACAAGGCTCTGGATTTATGCATCTTTTTAAAGTTTATAGATGGAAAATGTTCTAAAATGCCCATACTAGGGTAATGTCAACTGATATTTTACCAATCTACTCAGGTCTGCTTTGCATCAGGTTGCCCCATCTCTCCCAGGTCATCGTCACTGGGAAATCAGCTTTTACTTGGTGTATGTGGAGGTCAAATATATTTACTTCCTCCTCAAGTACTTTCAGTTGTGTCTATTTTTGTCGTGTATATTGTGTTTTATAAACCATGGAGACAAGCCATAGCCAAAAAGAGCAATTTGACTTGCAGCCCAAGAGTCCCACATCTTCCAAGAACACTTTTCTTCTATAGAGTAAGGTTGGTTACACTTGGACAAAAAACAAAAAACAACAACAAAAAAGAAAGTATTCTTAATGTCTGACCCAAATGCGAACCCATCCTTGTATCACCTAAGTAGTTTCCAGCAGATAACCTAAAAGAAGTAAATTCTGATATTTTCTGCTTTTTCTGAACACAGGATTCAAACACAGTTTGACACTGCCTGGCTTCTCACTGACAGAACCTGACAGTTGCAATAGCTGGACTGATCTTGAACAACTGTGTAGGGGTATGGTGGTTTGCTTTTTTTTGCCTTCATCAAAAGTGGACAAGGTGGTATCAGAGCTAACAGATATGAGAATAACAACCCATGCATTTTCAGCTGGACAGACTGGAAAGAGAGTCAGTCAACAGCATTTAGCACTGAAGTGGTGAGGTGTTCAACTATTTCAGGAACAGTCCCAACTAAAGGATATTATGCCAAGGTCTCAGTATTTGACAAATGGGAACTTTACGTTACATAACACTGATCAAATGCTCGTTCTTCTATCCCTGATTTTACCATTTTTAGAAAGCCCTGTGGCAAGAGAGATGTTTCTGTTCCCTTACAGGACCATTTATAGTCTACTAGAAATGCAAATGTTTCACGACACAGGCCTTACAATGCTGCCATAGCAGTATTCCTTTTCTCTGTGTTAAAAGTTGTTGCACAGATCAATATTTCTATCCAAAATAACTGTGACACCTCAGCACCAGAATTTCTAACAACAAAATAGGGTTCTCTTCCTGTGAAAACAAGGTAGCTCTTGATCCCTCACATGGCCATGGAAAGAAGACCACCCCACCAAACACTCAAAACCCCAATCCAGTGGCAGTGTAATCGTGTGATGAGATCTGATTGGAATAGGTTTATTGTTATGTGTAGAAATCCATAATTAAAATAAGATCATGAGTCTATTCCTACTTTTCTCTCAACTGTTACATCACCTTTGAAGAATTCACCAAAGTTAAGGAAAGGGATTTTATTTCCAGGGCTGAGACGAGAAACTTGTTTCTCATGCTTCCACTAGCACAGCAAACCTGCCTTGGTTTCCTCCAGGATTAACATTTTAGTGAACACACATTGCCACAACTGTCAGAACAAAAGCTACAAATGCACTTTTATAACTAGTCTTGTTCCTGGCTTTGAGATGAAATTACAAGTTCTCCTTCTGAGAGAGCACAAGTAATTTTTTTTTGTAACACCAGTTTTACTGGGCAGCAACATTTCTTGGCATCAAGCACCATTTTAGAAACTTCAAGTGATGTTAAATATGACATGTACCATTTGCTGTTTGCATGACTTTACCCTTTTCATGGCGAGTTAATGCCAGCCCTGCACACAGGAGGAAGCTGGCTCTAATGGTGTGCATATGGTGGGAGAGCAGTGGCATTATATAATTATCATTATCATTGATAGTACTTTCTATTTCCCTAAGTGATGCTTATACTTGGGCATCAATATAGTTTGGTTTTGCACATGAAAGTGAATTGATGGGAATGTAGGAAATTCCTGCCCAGACAGACCCACCTTTTTTTTCCCTTATCCAGTGGTGAAGAAATGCTTCAAAGCACACTTCAAAGAGCGTTTGTAAGGCTCATAATGGACAGCTCTGCAACAACCTGCTCGTAGCGGCAATTTAGCCTTATACTCTGGCAGTAAGTAGTTGGTACTTTAATGACCCAATCATTCAAAGCACTTAACTGTGCTCAAACTTTGAATAACCTCCTTTGCTTCAATGGGGCAACATGCATGCTGACTTCTAACCACATGCTTAAATGGTTTGCTGGGCCAGGGCCAGAGAGTTCGGCATCTGGCAGGATCAAACATTAAACCTTGTGATATTTTGTATTTCTTCATGATTTCCATACATAGATCTATTTTATGGTTATGCTGCTATCTCCTGCTAGAAAATCATACAAGTTAAGGCTTTTTGAAGCCTTTTCTTTTGAGGCTTCAGAAAATCGGAGAATTTTTTCTATTGATTTCCTATGTCAACATAATAATTTCTTCCATCACATTGCAATTTCCTACTCCATTTTATATGTTGTTATTGTTAAAACAAAGGGACATAGTGGATTTGGTTTTTTTTCTTTTGCACTGGTAAAAGTAGGGAACAATTTCAGTGAATTAACTGTTTCTAGCTGTACTGGTTTTAAACTAGGTTGAGTTCATAGTAACACCATCTTGGCTTTATAGCTGTGGCTATAAAAAAACCCACAATCCTGGTGTGGCTGCCCTCAGTTGTTAGACTCCCAACTGCTTCTAGCTGTAGTTCATTATAAAACGCTGATAACACTATATTAGAATAAAAGTATCTGCAGCCCAAATCAGTATAAATAATTTGCTACAAGAGATCACAGTTTTTAAATGATGGGGGGAAATTAATTTTTCTTATTTTCACAATAATTTTTATAAATTGTATTAATAAGGAAAAGAAAATTGGGACTATAGAAACTGATGAAGAAAAGAGAACTAAGAAAATGAATATTTTTTTTAGTATTTAGTGCAAGTGTTCAGCTTCTTTAACAAGTATCACTGAATGGCTCTCATGGTTAGCATAGTTTAGGTTTTTAGTTAAAGAGGGCCTCCATCAGCCACGGAAGTGATTCTTTTGCAAAGGGTTGCTTACAGCTTCCTCTACACCTAACAGAACCANAGTAACTGTGATTTGATGAAAAACTTGGACAGAGATCCCAGAAAAGAAGAAAACCTCTGTTCCTAGAAAGAAAGATGCTTTCTGAAATAGTGTTTTTACCTTTCTCAAACACTTTGATAAGTGAAGAGATTTTTTTTTTCTTTTGAACAGCTCATCCTTAAAATGATACCCCATTAGCTAAGATTGAACCCCTGAATGCAGCTGTGGGGAAAGCTGTAAGTCGAGGGAAAAGACTTTCACATGCAAGCAGAGAACCATCCTGGGCGGCTGTCTTGCTGTGACTTTAAAGCCACGAGAGACTGTTTCTTGTGGAGATGTCTCCATAGCATGCACAACAGAGACTCCTCTCCCTAAGTGAATTGAAAAAGAAATTATTATAAAAGTGGTAAACTGACTGAAAATCTCAAGGGTTGTTTTGTTTATGTTGTCAGTGGGAGAAGGGGAAAATGTAGGAGGGAGAGGAGGTATCCTGAAGGTTTAATCTGACTTTTTTTTTCTTCTTTTTAAGTCTGTTAATAAACTTCTTTATATTCTCTTAAGTTTGTGCCTGCTTTGCCTTCTCCTAATTTTTATCTCACGGAAAGTAAATAAGTAAATAATAGATATTTTGAACCAAACCACTACACAAAATTAGTGTTTCTGCCCGGTTTTGAACTCAGTCTGCTACAATGGCTTTCAAAACCCAAAGAAAAAACTTGATTGGGCTGTACAGAATATGAATCAAAACTGAGAAGTGGATATGTGCTGATGCAGTTCTACACAGTTAAAATTTCTACACAGTTAAAATTTCACTGTGTCTTGAAGGGAGTGAAATAAATGAGTAGAGTTTGAGGAAATAATTTATCCCATCTTAGGCATCTGATGTTTGTTTTCTAGTTTGGGGTGTAAATATGCAGGTGTTTGAACCCCACCATGTTGCATATACAGCCCTGACTTTCTTCATATTCTTCATCTTCATATGCATAGTGTGCATAAAAAATAACTTTAGAGGAACTCATAGAATAATATCTATGTCAAAAGACATGTTTGGGGCTTTTTATTTGTTCATTTCAATTAACAAATTATTAAGGGGAAGAGAAGCTGCAGGGAGAATTGCAGTGTGTATCACATATATTAGATGTTTGAAGCCATTAGGGTATGGGTGGGTTACATGAAATATTTTATATGCAACTTGTGAAGAATGCTCTGTAGTGTCAAGAGCACTACTGCCGAATGTTTACATTTTGGTGTTTAGAATTGCTTTGCTTACTGATGCTAAATTTTGATAGATTTCACCTGAGGTGCATTCATGTAAAATGATACCTATTTAAAATTTTACTTAATTTCTGTCTTCATCAGCATGTCTCAGTTTATAGCATTGCTGAATTTAAATTTACTATGTAGTCTCTTACAAAACTGCAAACTGTGCAGTTGCCATGGCTTGAGTGTCCATTCAGTTTTTGTATGAATATTGTACTAATACAATTTTGTAAAAGTAGGATTGTGATGAGTATGTTTGTAAAGACATTATTTATTCCCCTATAAACTGATATTTATTAACTTTATGCAGATAAATATTGATGCCTTATTATTTCATAGCTGTCAGCAAAACTGTTGTTATGATTTGCAAGGTCTGACTCAGAAAGGCAACATCTCCCATACAATGGTTGATATTGTGTTCTAAAAGTTTAAATACTGTTATTTCTTGGAATGGGAGGAAGGAGCCATGTAAACTCTTTTCCTTTACTTTTATCTGTGATTAGGGAGATGGAATTTTGGGACCCTTGGTTCAGGTGGTGACCTATTTATGTGGTACTGCTTGGCCAAGTTACTTCACTGCTATTTGCTTTCATTTTCTCACTGGTGAAACAGAAATGATGATGCTTTACAAAAATCACAGAAACTTGAGGAACAATGCATTTGTTAGAAATCTGCTGGTCTGTGTTTGGGCAAGGCTCCTGTTAATGTCCATTAGGCTCCAGATCAGTCCTTAAAATTGTCAAGTATTTTTATGTTTTTTTCTTTGCCAAGAGCAGCCTGTTCTGCTTCTGAAATTGTAAGTAGGTCATGAACCTAAGTGGCCAGGACTGAGAGCAAGCCTTGCTCTACCCCGAGCAAGAAGACCTTCTTTGATGGGTTTCTGTCTCCTGGAAGGAGGAGATGAGGGGATGAGGAGAGCACAGAAGGTAAGAGATTTGGCACTTTCCCTGAAGTTCACAGGGCTACTGGTGCTGCATCCTCTGTAGCTGTGGGACTCCTTGCTTGGTCTGTACTAACTAAATTCACGTGAAGCCCCCAGTGACAGGCTGCTTCAATATCATGAGACGCTGAATGTTCATTTTGGGGTGTGCGGGCTTCTCTCTTCCATTACTGTGGTGTGAGGGCAATGCAGACGTGGCAAGGGCTGCACTTCAAAGGCTGCGTGATCAGGCCCTGCATGCTGCTTTGTGCCTGGTGACGACTTACCTGGTCACACGTAACTTCTACTTCAGAATAACCACTCAGGGGTCACAGTTACTACATATTGTTTTTCCCACCCATTTTGGATGCGGCCTCTTCACCAAGAATGCTGCATTATTAATTCCCCTTCAAAACAGTGTGCATTTATGGATTTTACCCCCATTTCTCTCTTGCCAGGCTTCACTTGGCTCTTGGTGAGATCAAGCATATAAACAATCAACATTTTGTCTCTACCCAGTGTAAGAGCTTTACGGACTGACCTTTTGCAGAGCACTTGCACTGCTTGTGGAGGCAAAGTGTAGGTGCCATGGGCACCTCTAGCAGAGCACTTGGTGGGTTTCTCCACTTCTGCTGTCTTTTTCATTTGGGCAGCCTGTGCCTTGCACATCACTTGCAGTAATCCTTCCCTCCCTCCTGTGTGACCTTTTCTGAGCTGAACAGCTTGTGACACTCATTTTTTTCATAAAAATGCTCAAAAAGAAAAATCTTATTTAAGAAAAGTATGAAAGAAAGAGCTTACATGGAGAATGAGAAAAAGGTGGTGTCTGTTTTTCATTTAAGCAGTCTTTGGATTTATTTACATATTGCAATCTATTTGCTTAATTCATGCTAATAATTGGAGTACTTTTCTTCATCATTTACAGTTCATCATCAATAGAATTTTAATGTTTTAGAGTATTGGTAATAATTGTTTTTGTAATTAAACCATATTGACAAACTAATAATCCTCATTTAGGATTTTTAACTGGTGCATAATTTCTGTTTTATGATTGTGTGATGTGGTTAGCACATGTTAAATTTGCCCTAGAAAGACAATGCTTTGTCTTCAGTTGTATTCATCCTGTTTTATTTAGTACATCTGGAAATCAGGCTCAACATCGCTGCTATTTCCTCATCTCCTTCCAGTGTTCTGTTATAGGTCATAGTGTTTTGTAATGCAGTTTCTCCCCCAAGTGTCTATCCCAGTCTGTGGCCTATATATAACTTTACATAGATAGATAATGCATTTCTAGGACTATATATATACTGTTGTTACATTCCAGAGGTGAAATAATGTATTAGACAGTTGACAAAATTTAAATAATTTGTATTTTTTTAAAAGCTGGTAAGAGAATAGCAATTTTGATTGCTATTTTCTAAATGTACAGCAGATGGTGCTTGACAAATATGCTTTACAACCAATGTCTGAAAACAGCTAAGCCTGGCAGCTTGAATTTTAATGATGCTTCCCAGTCTTTTCAAGGAAGCCGTTTGAATGGAAGGCCCCCAACAGGATTGACTTACATCAATGTACACAATGTGCTCAGTGTTTGAACGATGGGTATACAACAACAGCTCTTCAAAAAACGTCTCTTGTGTGCCGTAAGGTACTATACATTTGGAAAGCAGTTAGGCATTAGCAGGATTATTTCACTCTTGGTCGTTGCCATTTTCCTCCAGGCTCGTCATAGTTCACTTAAGTAATGGGAAGTATCCAAGCCCCAAGTACTACTTTCCACATGAACAAAAGGATATGAAGAAAATGGTGTGATGAGACCTAGTCTGATGTCCCTGAACTCTCATTTGCACACCTGTCAGTGAGAGAAGTTACTTTTTCTTCTGGCACCAACAGATGAGCCTGTGCTGTGGTTCTGGGTAACTCTTTCCTAGCGTGGGTAGCACCTGTCTCAGGACTAAGCAAGAACTTGCATCACCGTTTCCCCTCTTGGTGTCTTATTAGCAAGATAAGGAAGGTGCTGAAACTCTGAGGTGCTATTTACATTCTGCACTGTCAAAACCTCAAGATTTATCTCTAATAAGGCATCTGTCATTGTAAAGAAACACAAACTACCATGAGCCAAGGGAATAATGTGAAGGGGGACAATGAGTCAGAAAGCTAAAGAGAATTTACTGACATGCTTAGTAAAGTTTTAACTAATATTTATTATTTCTAGGCTTGTTTTTTTTCTTCCAAAAGTATAATTTCTTTTTAAATGTGAGTTTTTTAATTACTGATTAAAGGGCTCACTATGAACATCTCAGAAAGGGAAATTCCTCCTGCACAAACATTGATAAGGTATGAACAGGAGGAATACAAACATTTACACCAGTCTTCAGAAGTGGTGTTATCAACACTAACCTTCTTGGGTGTCTTTCGAAGCCTGAAGGGTACTTGGCTGCAGGCTGTGGGTTGTAGTGACAGCCAGCCAGCCACACAAAACCCATTGGAAGACATTTCATGCTCACATAATCAGCCTAAAATCTCTGGAGTTACTCTGATTTTCAGGTGCCCTGCTTGCCTGCTAAATAGGCAATCATGCCACAGTGCTGCCTCGATTTCTCTGTAGAGTCAAAACTCGATTCCCTGCTAGAACTGAGACAACTGGCTGTCCATAGGAAAACAATAGATCTTACAGGCAGCTGGGGGGGATGCAATTATTATCCTTGCCTACAGCAGTTTTAAGGCAAGCCAGCCTTTAAGTCACGTTAATGCAGCTGGAGGCCCAGTGCCGGTGCTAAGACTCCTTTAAGAGCTTAAGCATATGAGTTGGGTGCTTTTCCAACACATCTGCATAGGGATGCACATGATGACCTGCCAGCTGGACTTGGATGTAGAAGGCTCACATCTGCAGCAGATTTACTAGGATTCAAGCCCACAGTGATTTCAAATACAGACCTGACCAGATTAACTTTGCAAAATACGTGGTGCCATGAGACGTTATGAATCATACCTACTAGTCCATATGGGGAAGAAAAACCATCAGCTTTGCTGTTTAAACCAAGCCAGAATCCAGATTTTAGCACAAAGGTGAGTGGTCCATTAATGACTCAGAACCCCTGAGACCTGAGTGGAAACTCTGCCATCAATTCAGCAAAAAGGCTGAAGATCTACCATGACCTTACATGTGCAAGCCTTGTGAAGGGGCCCTTGTTCCTTGCTCCGGAGCTGAGGAGGGAATGAGAGTGCATCTCTCTGGCATATGACGGCATGATTGTTTATGGGCAATGGGAAATGATGTGAATTTTTCTGAGGTGTTGCCAAACAGAAATGACCAAATTCTCTCTGAAAACCTTTATAATACCAGACAATTAAAGGAGCCTCTCTTTCCTGGTCCTAAGAACATTTCGAGGAGTAAGCAATTACAGCCAAGATTGCTGGGAGCCTGTGTGCAACTGAGTGTCTGTTTAAGCACCATCTGCAGCTGTTGGCCCACCTTCTCCTTTTGTTTAGATTTCTATTCTCCACAGGCTGCTGTGAGCAGATCGTGGTGCTGCTGAGGCAATAATCAATACTACTCTCATTTTAACTCACTTACCACTGAGAAAGCCAAGTCTAATATTGAAGTTTCTCAAAACAAACTTGGGCAACAGACTGCATTGTTTAAGTTGCTACTTCATTGCATTTGTAAAGCTGCAGGAAAAAGGTTAATTGATATATTAATCTGTCACAAATTTACAGCATCTACTCCCCTTTCATCAGTCCCATTTTGTAGAGTACGGGGTAAATGCCAAAGCAGATTGTAAAAGAAATCTTTTGTGGGCTTCAGTAAGAAACTATGATTTACCCAGTCCTAAAAAGAGTGCACTCTCAGGAATGGAGTGAGTCAGGTCAGTCCAAGTGTGTGTGCACATGTGTGTTGCATGTGTACATTCAGTTGGGATGGGGGAAGGCAGAGAAGCAGGATCTCTATGACTATCATATGATGCAGGATGCATTGCCCATTTTAATGGTGAAGGCAGTTTCTCTTTCCTCCTCAAATTAGAATATTCCTTTTTGATATGGAGAACTACGTTTCCCTACCGTGAGTACTTGAGCCAAAATCCTCCTGGCTACTTCGGTCCCTACCACACTCAGTAATATTTTACTGAGAGCTGAACAGAGATGTGGATTTGGCTCTCCACAAATCTCCTTCAAGGGATGGTTAATACTAAAATAACATTAAAAAAACCACTAAGCAAATTCCTGAGGGAGCTAAAAGGAACAAATTTTACTGCTGTATCTACTAGTACCTGATCAGAAATTGTACTCTAAAATGTCATATTTAGGAAATTTCAAAGCTGCCATCCATCTGAAGGGAGGTGTATTCAGCACCACAGTTTCCAGTGGGGAAAAAAAAAGGAAAAATTGAAAATGGAACCAAGCTAGTTTTCAGCATCACTTCTAGTCTAAAACTTGTCCCCTTAGCCAGGTAAGAGTATGTTCAGACACTGTTAGAGGGGAAGGCGCTTGTCTGCAGGTGAAATTTAGAAAGGTATAAAAGGTGTCCTGTTATTTAGAGGATTGGTCTCGCTAATGCTTGCCTAAATGTAGCTAGATTTCTCAAGTTTGTCCTATTTTCTCAAAAGTGGAAATGGTAATGTGGAGTTGAGTATAAAACGGGTGTTCTCAAGAGCAGAAGGTATTGTGCCATATGATTTAAAGACTTAAGAGCTTCTGTTTCTTGTCTTTGGATTTCACTCTACCACTGTGAACTGCACCAAGCAAACAGAAAGAAAGCGGCTTACATCAGTGAAGGTAAGTAAGTGTAAACTCCAAAAGACTTGGAGACATATGATAGAAATAAATTCTTACATCTTACTTGGAACACTGAACTGGCTCCTGGGGTGTCCTGTAAGGCTGTAGGTAGCTGCCATTCAATCTTCATCCAAGTTCAGCTCTCACTGGCACTAACAGGTATGCTGCGTACTTTTTATACAGAGAAAAGAGAAAAGCAAGCACACATCTTTTTTATTTCCTCATTTATTTATTTATTTATTTATTTATTATTATTCTTTAATTGTTAATACACAATTTTGTTTAATTTGGATCAACAGAAATCCCTGTCCCAAGGCACAGAGTGGAATGATTAAGGTCTGAGCAGGAACTCTGCGGTGGGTCCTTTCAAACTGGCAGCAAGGAAAGGGACTGAGGCTCTGGCTTCATTGTGGTTGTGTGTGACAGGAATCTGAAAGTGAGTGAACAACAAGCACAGGCAATGTGAGAGCAAGACTGAAGAGAAATCTCGACTGAATTGTGTTTAAAATAACTGCTTTCTGCTGTCTGTGTTTGTAAACAGGAGCACAGAATCGAAAACAGCAACTCCTTAGTCCAGCCAGAAAAACATGTGCTACACAAGCAATTTCTAAGAAGATTCCTGTTGTGGCTAACTGCTTATGGACTAGTGCTTACAAAAGCAGGTATTTAGACTAGATGTTTAGTAGCATAAGTTCACATAATGTGTTTCTTGCAGAGCTCCAGTGACATACTAGCAACTCTACCAGCCTGTATCAGCTGACACATTCCTTTGGCTCCTTTCATTATTAACCAGGAAACCATTTAGGGCCCCATCTACATCTCATAAATGCACCTGACCTGTCAAAACAATGGTCTTCTCCCTGCAAGGCATACATTATGATCAGGAATCATTAGAAGAACAATAGATTGAGGGCTCTGATATTTCATGCGTCTTCTAGAGCCCTCCTAAGAGCAGGGCTTCCTTTCACAAGGAAAGGAAAACTTATCCTTTTTTCTTTTGGCATGGTCTCTCATCAACTCCTGTCGCTCATTGACTGCTGTGACTGTATTTGGGGTTTAGTGTTTGTGATTCAGCTTCACGGGAGGAAGATGGAAGAGTCGCTCACTCAGATGAATGCTCGGTAGTGTCCACTGTGAGTTAGACATGATGGCTTTGTGTCAGTACTCTCTGGAAAGACCCTGAAGAAACTTGTCTGGACCCTTCCTTTGTGGTTATCTATAAGCAGGATAATGAGCAGGACAGAAACAGATGTCTTTAAGATTACTCTCCAAAAAGAAAGGCCTCCAGTTTTTAGAAAATTCAGAGTTATTAGTCAAATAATCTATTTGCATAAATCAGTAATATTGACTCCTCCTGACATTTCCTGGCTTAAGAAGCTGCTTTCCATTTGGAATGAAAACAGATACAAATCTATCTTTAAAGCAGCCCAAACAACCAAGCTGTGTCTGGTCATTGGTCTGATGAGAACTTAATTGAAAAATCTGTCTTGTGCTGCTGTGGGACTGACTCCATAGAGGCTCTATAGGCAGCTCTGAATCAGAATCAGGAAGTTTAGGTCCTGTTCTAAAGCTGCTCTCTTTACGTGTCCCTGTTGCTATACCACACATATGCAAAGTGCAAACCTCAGGTTATTCTCAAACCTGAGCTCTTTACAAAAAATGTTGACCTAGTAGCCATAAAAATATATATACTATTCTATATCAAGTTCGTTCATTCTTGTATTGCGGTACTTCCCAGCAGCCACACTCACCTATTTTAACTCCTGAGCCTCTTCCAGATAGTCCAGAAAGTCTACAGAGCTCAGTGAAAAAGGGGACATAAGCTTTTCAAAATTGAGGGTAATTCCAAGAGAAGAGGTTCCTGAAATTTATTATGCACAATGTCTAAGATCTAGGGCAATGCGAAATGTTCATCTCCATAGAGGAATGAAAAAATCTTATTAGAGTGATATGAAATATTGACTACAAACACCTTGAGAATGTATTTCCTCCTGTAATTGTATGGGCAAGCTTAACTGCAGCTCTACACAGCAGCTACATTTTTTGGTAGGAATTTGTAACCATGTTCTATTGATAAATTACCTATACTAAGAGGAAAAAAACCAGAACAATTTTCAGTTGAACTGCAAGCCACTGATCGTGCGTTACTAAAAAGCTATATACATCTTTTATAGCATTTAAAATAAAAATTCAATTTTTTTTTTGTTATTTTGAAGACAAGTAGCTTTGTAAATTATTCTTTGCAAATTGTTTTCATTAGCTGTAAACAAGAATTTCATAGTCATGCATTTAACGGTACAGAAAATTTGAATAGAATAGGGTTAAAATGCATTTCTAGAACACAGTTCCTCCATGAAGTTGATTTTAAGGTCTACTTTACTCACTGCACAGAATAAACAACAGAAATAGAATTTTAGGTGGGTAATTTTGAAGATTTTATCTATACAAACTGCCTTTATTAGATGTAAAATATCAAATGTTTTGCTCTGAATAATAAAAGGCAGTGTAAGTTGTTCATAAACCAATTAGTTCTCCAGTAAGTGGTAACAGTCAAGGGGGAAAAATTATAATAACAGATTTAGGTTTAACTCTGGTGGGTTTTTTTGGTGGATGTCTTAATTCACAAGAGATGAATACATAAAGAGATTTTCCTTTGAAGACAGTAAGCTGAGGTAATCTATTTTGAAGTCTCTATCTTCAGCTGTACATCAGGTGTGTGAGTGTTTTTCTTTGAGGACTGTTGGGCCTGGATGGCCGCGTCTCAAGGAGCAGCAGCTCCCAGCCTGGTAAGCGTTTCACTTCAGGGATTCTTTCAGCAGATGAAGGGATGCTACAGGCAGCACAGCAAGTCAGAAAGGCTCTTAAGGCAGGAGCTGTCAGCAGAGCTGCCTGAGTGGGTGTGTGAGTCAGATGCAGTGTGCACACTTCCCTCTGTTAGATGTAACCAGCGGCAATGTCCAGCTGCATGTCCAGAAACACCCACCCGCAGGAACAACAGGGGCACGTATTGACAGGGGCTTCATACAAAGCAGTTTGTGTTTCCACTGTCTCTTCACACAGAACTGCTTCTCCCTGCTGTGCCAAGGCTTCCCTTTTTTCTCCCCACCTGCCCTCAGAGTTAAAATTCATCTTCTCTCTTGATTATTGCCATCTGTTTTGCTGTGATCTCCATCAGGGTGTGCAAAATAATTACCAGGCTCATTTTCTGCTGGTCTGAAAATGCAAGTGGTTTCTCCCAGCATGTTGAGGATTCCTCCGTCCTGCGGAGTTCAACTGCTTTTATTTGAAGGCCCTGGCAAGAAATTAATGAAGCCTCCTTTAGTCAAGTTTTCAGCTGGAGTGAATATTTTAAAAATTCTGATCATGCTGAATAAAACTCAGTCTTGTCTCTGAAGATTTTTTCTCTTTTATTTCCCTGTGTATTCAGAGGCCTCTTGGTCACCTTTTCTGTCTCTGTGAGTTTCTGCTGCTGGTAATGGTTGAAATTTGGAGCTTGAGCAAAGCTTTTGAACTTCCCCTCAGAGGGATAGAGGACTGAGCCTCTTTCTAGAGAAAATTATTGCAATTTTAGTTTGGAGTGTTTTGACCAACAGTTGTAAAACTGCCAGCTACAGCACATGTTCACTTTCTTTCAGCTCAGGGTCGCTGTGAATACGTATCATGAGCTTCTCCTCCTTAAGGGGGAAAAGAAAAGATTGTGGGATACGGAAGGACAAGTTTTGCGTAAGTGCTTCTGTAAAGGTGAAGGGATATTACAGCATTTCAATGTGACTCATTTTATTAGTCAACAGCCTCCAGCAGGATGGACTGCTGTGAACAGCATAATGTCTGAAGTGAAAGGAAAAAATGGTTTCCAGAATGAAATGGTTCACCATTGCAAACAGAACATTTCTTATAAACTGTCCCCATTTGATATAAAGTTTTTGGAATATGTACAGTTGGCGTGTACGTATGTAGCACGTAGGAGCACATAGCAAGGGTTCCATAAAAATACTGCAGCACCTAAATATTAAACCATTCGTGGTTACAATACAAGAAATTCACAGTGTGAAATTACATTTTATTTGTGATCAGCAAAGAAGGACCCAGTATGGCCTATTTAACTTGGTGCAGAATAAATTTTAATTTTGGATTACTCTCTCTGGGAATAGGTTTTTTAATTCTCTCTAGCATCTGTGATTTGCATTAATATATGCAAAGCATTGTAACAGCATACTCCATCCAAAAGCAGTTCTCTTCAAAATTAAATGCTCCATTTTGAGAAAGGGAATTATTTTTTGTTTTAATAAAAATCCCTAAACTTTTTTTTTTTAACCCACAGTAATCTAGATTTTACAGCAAAATGCACAAAGCATCTAGGAATACCAATTTTAAAAGGTTTCATTTTGCCTGTTATTAAAGGGGATGATTCCTTCACAGTGTATGCATATAAGCTGGTTGCACTGGAGTGTTATTGAGAGTATCTATATGAGTGTGTGTCCATGTGTACACATACATATTTTCTACTTATTCTGTGTAAATGGTAGATCATGTTATTCTTTCCTTTAGTAAATCTGGTTTTCAGTCCTGAGTTTGCTACTCAGACTATTTAGGACAATTTCCTGCTGATTTCACTGAGAGGTTTGCTCAGTTGCATCTGAAAGGAGGTTGTTGCCAGGTGGGAGTTGGTCTCCTCTCCCAAGTAACAAATGATAGGACAAGAGGAAATGGCCTCAAGTTGCACCAGAGGAGGTTTTGATTGGATAACAGGAAGAATTTCATCACTGAAATGGTGTTCAGGCATTAGAACAGGCTGCACAGGGAAGCAGTGGAATCACCATCCCTGAAATAGTTAAAAAACCCCCGTGTGAATGTGGCACCTGGGGACATGGTTTATGGCAACATTGCAATGCTACATTAACAGTTGGACTCAATGGTCTTGGAGGTCTTTTCCAAACTTAACAGTTCTGTGATTCCGTAGTTGTTTCACATTTCCTGATATCCAGAAATATTTTTGTCCTGTTTGTATGGAAACACTCCAGGTTCATGTTTTTCAAGATTTCAGCATATGGTCAGCTTGTACCCTGCTGTGGGTTTCTGGATGTGGAAGAAGAATTACAAAAAGAATTTCAAAAACCTTGTGGGCACTGTGCCCTGCTTTTGTTTTGTCTCTTTAAGTATTTTTTTTTCAGATTTGAATCTCTTAA
The DNA here is from genome assembly GCA_013398055.1 of Ifrita kowaldi. Classification (NCBI taxonomy): domain Eukaryota; kingdom Metazoa; phylum Chordata; class Aves; order Passeriformes; family Cinclosomatidae; genus Ifrita; species Ifrita kowaldi. The sequence continues at coordinate 65,159 of VZRS01013569.1, forward strand.
CTGCATAGAGGTCCTTAAAAGGTCAAAAGAATGGCCGTTTGGAAAGGTAAAATACTCCATTTAAGGCCGTATCACTTTTCTTTGCATCTTTTTGATTGTTTAGTTTGTTTTCTGTGACTGAAGAATTCATAGTCATCTTAACATTTCCCGCACTTATCTTCATGAAAGAGCCCCACGGCCTGTAATTAATGAGAAATGCTGTAAATGTCACCACTTTGCTCATGAAACAGTTCTATTTTTACTTGATTCTTGACATTCAGATTTGTTAGCATGCTGACGTGTGTTTTACAACATTTCTCGTTTTACAGATAACACAGCATCTCAACTGTGCAGGCTAAATGGCAAATACCTTTTCATAGATCGGATAAACATAGCTTAGAAAAAGATTCTCCATGGTCTGTCACATTTTCTTTGTTATCAGATTACTGGGACTTTTTTAATCACTTTGACTGTAAGTTTAAACCAGCTCTCCCCAGTTTTGGACATGGGCACAGCAGTGCCTTCCTCTTGCAGGTGAGAGGTGCATAAGGCCCTGTAGCCTCTGGACATAGAGAACCACAACAGAACTTAAAATACAGTTTTCAAAACCTGTGGTTTTCTTGGTCCTAGTTGCCAGTGCAGATGCTTTCATAACAGAATTTGAGAAGTGTGAGTACAGAAATGTAACATTTTTTGTGTCTTTCAGCATCAAATTGTAATTCTTAAAAAAAAAGATCTAGGTGTTATGGTCATGGTCTGATGTCTGATGACTAATGAAGGATAAATGCTTAATTAGGATAATGAAAGAGTGAAAGAATCTGGATTGGATTTTAGAAATCATTCACATTCAAAATCCCTCATTCCTGTGATTTTTTCCTTCTGTTTACTTACTCTGCTTATCTTGTAAACATTTTAAACTCCTGTTGTGCCCCTTTACCCATGGACTATATAAAATATAAAAAACATATAGCAGTTTTCTGCAACAGTTAATGGTAGATCTTCCCTTCCTCTTGTAATGCCTATTTGCTGTGTAGGCTCATCAAGTTTCTAAAGCAATATTTTTTGGTTTCACATTTTAATTTTGGTGTCCTCTCATTTTACATGATCAGATAAACTGTGCTGCTTCTTCCCTTACAGATAACTGGAAGAGAAGATTGCATTTGTGTTTGAAATTATGTCTGAGACAGCCACATTAGCAACTAACCTGGAATAAGGAAAATATTTATAATTGGAGTATTATTGCCATATCATATTTAGAAAAAAGAAGTGTGAGGGAGGTTCCAGTAGCAATGCCTTTTTAGGACCTGATCTATGGTGGGTCTGTCACAATAACATAAAATACAGAGCTCTTAAAGGTGAGGAGATGGGTGCACAAAAAAAGTTGCACAAAAAAAAGGGGACTAGTAGCAGCCCAGAGAAAACAAGACTGTTTCCTGATCAGTATATTTAGAAAGAACTTTTTTTCCAAAAAATTTTGAAAGGGATCACACAAACATCTAAGCTTCTTAAACATGCTGCTTTCGTCTTAAGTAGCTTCTCAATGATGAGATAATGGTGTGCTAGCTCTGAAATGTAGAACATGAATATGCTCTTGATACAGCTATTTTTATAATGTAGCACATAATTTTTTCCTATTCTAAAAGCGTGTATTAAACCCTTCAAAACTGAACATCTTTTAAGATGACATTTTAAACTATTCAATCAGCTGTGAAGTTGTTTTCAACAGAACTTATGGTTTAAAACACAGGAACAATGCAATGTATTCATAAATAACTTGCTGCCATTGCTTAATCTGGTACTGATTTACATGCAGAAGGTTTCTTTCTGTTCATGGTGTGCTTTTCTAATTCTTTTTCTATTAGAGAAGGAAAACAAAGCTAAATTTTGACTCAGAAAGTATATAAAATGATCACACTGATCAATATTGTGCGTCCAATTAGTGTTTCTAATTTTGCATCACTTTTCTCATAATTTTCTCTTAATGAAAAGGCAAGACCTTAGTTATTTACTTTGGTAATTTAAACCAGTCAGAATTTCGTGCAGGAACAGTAAATCTGGTAGGTAAAATGATAGTGCCTGCTACTCCTCTGGGAGGGGCTGAGAGAAGGATTCTTTTTTTCCCTAACATCTTCCCCCTTCAGGTTTTGACAATGGGGGTCTTATAATATTTTCCATCCTTCTCTCTGTTTTCTCTGTTCAGCCAGTGGAATAGAAAATAAACCAAAAAGGCAAGGCAAGGCACGTGCTCCCTCTGGCCCAGGCGCCAGTGTTTGGGAGGGACTGAGGCAGGGACAGGAGAGTGTGTGTGTGTGTGTGTGAGGATGTGGAGTGCTGGTGGATATGTGAAGGGCTGTGCAGGGATGCGGGATGCACATCCAAAGGAAACCGGTGTCTTCGAGTTCTGCTTCTTTAGAACCAGGTTTCTTCTGTATCTGGCTTGCTTCTACCAGTTCCATGAAAAGCGTAGTGCTGGTTGTTGCCGGCCCCCTGCAACTTCTAAGGAAACAAAAAGTCCTGAGATACTCGGTAACACCCTGTTTTCTGACAGCTGCAATTCTGATGTTTAATTTCAGAGAAACTTTATAAATAAAATAATTTTCCTTGGAAGTCAGCAGGGAATATTTGCTTCATTCAGGACACCCACTAGAGGGAGTACTGATAATGTTTTAAGGTTGAAGACGTTTAAATTGCATTAGTAGCATTCATATGAATCTGGGGCACTAAGTAAAGATTTGGGTTCCTAAATCTCTTGAAAGCCCTATTACATACTAAATCAGGAATCAAAGGGTTTCCCAGTGCTCTGGAAACACTCTGGATAAAATTGTTTTGAAGCAAGGCTGATGTTTCCTTTCTAACTCACATAACTGCATTGTTGAAAGACTGAACTGAAGAGCATTTTCAGTGACAAAATGAGCTTTAACTGCCATCAGGAATGACTTAGGGATGGAATGTAAAGGCTTTTTTCTTCATGGGTAAGACTTTTATGTCAAAGTGTTGCCTTTCTGACCTCCAGAAGCATTTTTTTTAAGCTGAATTTAAAATTTAAAATTATGTTGGCAATTAGATGTTTGGGGGTTTTTCTCTCCAGGGTTGAAATAATTTCTAGTTGAAAGAGAGAAAATAGATGAAATCTTTATTTTCTTTTCTTTTGAATTGATTTTTTTTGTCTTAGGCAAACAGCTTAATATTGTTATGCTGTGGATGAAAAAGTAAGGCAGCTTCTGAACGGTGTCTAGACTGCTGAGGGGACTTAGGGACTGCAATGCCTGAGTATCTATGTTTGTTGTGTGTGCATCCAGCCCCCAGTGGTAAAGCTGACAATCCAGTGCTGGATACTGACACTCTGCATACAGATAGGGGAAGAAGTGATGCATTCAAACATGAGCTGTAAAAATTTGGGCAGTGAGTAGGAACCAGTTAGCACAGGTTGTCATCTGCTCAGTACTGGTGTACAGGAGTAGCTGTCACAATAATTCATTTTCACTTGGTCGAAAAGCTTTTACATCTTTGGGAAGAGTTACTTATGTGAATCAATTTTCATTTCACTCCCGCACTTCTTTCCCTTCTGTCCATCCTTTGGTAGTTGTGTGAAACGTGGCTTAAATACCCACAGATATAATGCCTATTGGAGTGTTTTCTGTTCTTTCTTTTTCTCTTCTTTTATAATCCCAGCCAAATTGTATGAAATACAGTTTTCTTAGTATAATGCTGAGCAATAAGTGTGATAGCAATAGATTATTTCACAAGACAGACTTCTGTATTTTTTGGTCACTCTTCTACGGCTAGCAGACAGGTAGGAACAGTGTAAGCAGTGATTTATTACTATGGAACTATCCCTTCAGCCTGTTTGATCTCCCTTCTCCTCTTCCCAGGTTCTCTTCCTCTCTTAGGATTTCTGTCCCTGGCAGTGTGCAGGCAGGGAGAAGGGGATGTGGTGCTACTTGTGCTGTGCTCAGCCTGGCAGACAAGGTGGGCATTCTGTTCCAATTGGAGAGGGGACCTCAAGCAGCTTACCAAACACTGCATTCAGAACAATCCCAACCCCCTGAAATTTGAAGACAGCAGTCAAGAAACTAGAAGTAAGCGTGACACAGATTTTCACAGGCAGTGAAAGATGGAAAATAATAAAGTGCTTGCTCTGACATTTTTAATATTTAAATTCATAAAATATTTTATTCTGAGATATGGAACAATTTATACATAGTTACTGGTCTATTTTTGACCCTGTATCAAAAGTTACCAGTATGGAATTCTGTAGATAACAGTAATAAGTATTTCTTCATGCCAAGAAGCTTCACCTTCCTGGTTAGAGATGGGAGTAGCCTCTTCTTGCTTTTGACTCTTGTTTTTTGCAGAGTTTTAATCTCTTGAGTTTCCATCTGTCACCTTTGAACACGGACCAGTCAACAGATCTGCATAGCATAGCAGAGCCAAGTAAAATCTGAGAGATTGTACAGACCAAACTTTTGTTGAAAGCAGGGCCTTAAATTGAGTTATGCATGTTCCTGTCAAATCTTGCCATTTCCAGAAAGGGAGATCCTATAGGACAACCCATTCTAATGTGTTTTTCTTTTCTCATGTTGCACATTTTTTCTTATCGTATGGCATTTCTTCTAAAGTAATTTGCATCCATTGCTAATTTTTTGTCCCTATGCATCCTTGTGGAAGGAATTTCTGTCTCTCCTCTGTAATTACATTTTAGGTATTGGGAGAAATGTGATTAGATTCACTCAAGACTTCTCTAGGTTGACTATACCCAGTTCCTTCAATTTTATTTCATCTCTCAAGTTCTACTACCCTCTCATCATATTGGTGGCCCTTCCCTCACCAATTTTTTAGGGTCTCCCTTGAACTGAGGAGTACAAACCTTGACCTTTTGTTACAGATCTGCCCTAACAAGTGCCAAATGGACAGGAACAATCACAGCGTTTGATTAGCTCTCTGTCCTCTTTTTGGTGCAACCTGTGACAAGGTTTGCTTCCACTGCTGCGAGGGCTCCCTGCTGGAATACTTCCAGGTTGCCATCCATCAGGACCACCCAAGCTGTGCCAGCCATCCCTTCAACTGCTGTGTGGGACTGCTGCATCCCAGGTGCAGCATTTAGCATTTATCTTTGTTAAACTTCATGCAGGCCTTGTTGGCCTGCTCTGTTTCAGACTGTCAAGGTGTCTCTATGAGGTGGCTCTTTCCTCCAGCAGATGTGCCTCCCCTCCCAGTGTGGTGTCACTTGTGCACTTTGTGAAATATGGACATGTACCCTGGCAGGACGGTCTCAGGGATGCTCACAGGTAGAGGTTCAGCTGTCTGAGTGGACAGGCAATACCCAGTTAGGTCAGAGCTGTATCATGTGTGAGTTTAATGCTCAACTTCCCTGAGAACTGGGAGAAGGAAGACAGCATTTTGATGAAAGCATAAATAGCCAAATAGGTTTTCATTTTCAAATCTGACATAAAGTGACTAAATTTTACAAAACCAAAATACTGTTTGATAGTGCTGTCTTGGAGAATAAACTATATTAGTGTAGCTTTCAAAAAAACTAAGAATATGTGCCATTTTTCAGCTGCCTTTGTAAATGTACATAACATCAATCTGCTGTCAAAGACTTCTAATCATAAAAGGAGAGAACATGATAGATGGGGAAAACAGCACTTGGGCAAGTTATAATTTGAAGACACGAAAAAAGTCACTGATAAGAATAGATTGTGTGCCCAGAATAGACCGAATAAGTGAAAACTGAATTTAAAAAAAAGAATCCCATAACCAAGCATATGATTTTGCAACTAAATCTAAATCTTTAGACAAAAAGTGAAGCATTCTAGAGTTAATAGCATAATAGGAATAATAGCATTAGGGGTGTTACTTTTCACATTCTTCTAGAAGAAAACAAGAGAAAATGAGCCTGCTTGTGTCACTAATTGTTTCCTTATTACAAATTCAATCTGATCTGAAAGAACTGTAATCTGAGTGTCAGGTCTGCATTTTGTCAGAACTGCTGTATCTGTTTTTGGAATCCTTGGAGTGTATCTGGTATGTCTTCATTCCAGGCTGAGTGTCCAGCTGAATGAATGATACCTGTACTGAACCCACAGGCTCCAGTTAATGCATGGCATCTTGAGATATTTACTGTTTAAATTGCAGATTTTTGGCTGTTCTCTTTTCTTCCTTTCTTTCTTTCTTTCTTTTTTGTTTTTTTAAACTCTGGATGATGTGTGTGGACAGCAAGCAGGCTGTTGTATTGCCAGATGGCATCTGACTGCCTACTTTCTTATCACTACGAGAAAACTGCAACTTTGTTAGGTGAAAGAAACTGGTTTAAGAAGAAAGAGAATTATTATGTATTTGGAGGAACAAAACAAGGTTAAATGCAATATGGCCTTGTCGTAACTATTGAACTAATGATGCAATAAAATCTCTCTGAGAAATCTTGAGAGTGGGAGAAGAGGGAGTTTCTAGTACATCACAAGTTTAATATGGAATGAGAAACACTAATATATAGTAATTGTTCTGCAGCCATCTGTGCATAAGCTATATTTTTAAGCATGAATTTATTTGCTGTGGGACTAGTCATGCACGAAAACACTCCCTCTCATCTATTTTCAGAACAAAACCATGAGACTTATCAAATGTTTAACACTGGTGCTTTGTGCTTAAACTAAAAATTCCTGCTGTTGTTGCTTTCTTCTTCCCCAGCAGATTTCATTGCTGTTTTCCCCTTCTCCTTATGGACGAATGTTATAAAGGTTTTTGGTTGCTTTAAGAGACTTGCTGTTCTAACAATAATTGTTAGTCACGGTCTCCTTGAAGTTTTGAATGCCTTTGGATAAAAGTGGGTTTGAAGCTGGTATGAGATTAAAAACTCCTGCTAAATGTAATAATTTTGATAAAGAAAAAACACAGTCTCAATTATTGAGTGTTATTAGTGATTGCTCAAGCAATCCAGCAGCTTGCAAATTTTTTTCCATTCACCCTCATAGTCACAAACAAGTGACTGCTCTTTTTTCTGCCCCAGATTTCTCTGCAGCTCTTCAGAATGCTTCTCTCCATTGGCTGGATCATTGTAAAGACTTCCCAAAGTGTTCCTTCCAGGGCAGCCTTCTGCCCAGCCAGAGGACCTATGTGGCACAGATGCTCTGTGGCATCTCAGCTTGGAAATGTGTTAACATGTTTGTCTTTTTCACAGAAATATGTTCCCCATTACACTGCAGTTTATTTTTAGAGGAACATCAGGGGCCTGCTTCTCACCTCATATGAGCTAACAGGTTTAAAATAAACCTTTAAGGCCACTGATATCTATCTGTTATGCCATGAGACTGGAGTTTTGATTTATAGAACACAACAGTAAAATTCTTCTAAATACTAGATGACATGTATCAGCTATTTTAATTTAAGAATAGGCCATTTTTAAGGCCTGTTCTTAAGTTAAGGCTTAGTAAAATACCCCATAGGCAGTAGTGAAAGGCCTAAAGTGACGTGTATGTTGATGAAATGGGTGGTAAATGTATCTTAGCTACATGTTGGATCTTTTTATCTATCTCCCTTTGTCTACAACAGAACTTTAAATAATTGTAACAAGATGTCAAAAAAAGCTTTTTCCCAGAGAAGTACTAAAAATATCTACAGATCTGTCAAATTGCCATTGCCTTTCATACTGAAAGAAGAAATCTCTAAGAAGATAGAAGAATATGAACAGGTATGCTGAAGGAGCACTTCTCCCAGTGCTGTTTTTCAAACGGCTTTCCTTGTTTCTTGTGGAGGAAGAGGGCGATGGCAGGGATGTCTGTGCTGGTTTTATAAGTCTTGTACAATACTGCAGCTTCCACAGATGAGTGACATGATCTGAGCAACACTGAGAAGGGTTGAGAGAAAAATGGTATTGAGAGGAAAAGTACTGTCTCGTCTCTCAGCCCTAGTACAGAGAAGATGTTTATGCAGAAGAATGGATTTTCTACCAGAAAGGCTTTAATGATCACGCAGTTATATTCTCAAACTCCCAGCCTCAAAAGGTAAAGTAATTGTGATGCCATTTGCAATTCTGATTTTTTTTCTTTACTTATGTATATGTACTACCGAGGAGATGAGAATTAGGTGTCCTACAGTCTTTCTTTTCTGCCTGATCCTCTTGCAGCAAGTAATAATACATAACACAATGTAGACATGCAGTTTTCCTCTCTGCTTACTGGCTATGGCTCAGTTCCTGCTGCTTCATAGAACACTAACCAGAATAAAGGCAGCGCCTTATAAACAGGATACATATCTGACCAGGTCTAGATGTTTGTTGATTTTTTAATTCTTTTGGGGAGAGTAATAGGCTGGCAAATGCAGTATAAACAACTATACCAAAAGGAAAATGTCCCCATGTTTTAAAGTGTACAAATAGAATTTTAACACAGGATGTTGCAGGCCACATTATTCACAAGTTGATGTCTCTGTACACCCTCAAAAGCTGAACAAGATCACAACTTTTATTGAATGCAGAGTTTGTCATGTTCAACTTAAGGGGTTTTGGTAGTTACCCTTGATACATGCGAGTGTTAATTAGAGGATAGCTAATTACCACAGTTCTCACTCAAGGTTTCTATGACCTAGTGATAAAAACTTGTGTGCAAATAGAAGTGGAAGCAGACTGTCTGGCTTTCTGCACTGCTCTTGGAAATGGGTTTGTCCAAGGCACCAGGATGTCTGACTCACAATCACCCCTTGCAAGGACTCAAGGTACAATTAGCACTGACAGCATAGGAAAGCACAATTGAGTTGTGCAGCCCCACGCTGCCCCAGCTCTTTCAAACATTTAGTTTATGATGGATAACGTGGCTGCAACACCAAATTCCATTACCTAGGACAAGTTTGCTGGTGGTACACAGGGCTAGATCAGTTTAAGCCAGATGTGAGGGTGTGTATTTTATTGTTCTTAGGACCTTCCTTGCTCATCATGGGAGTAGGGAGAGATGAATCCTACAAGGTTGTTTATGAGCTCAGACTAAGAGGGGATTGAAAATAAAGACTTTTGATTTGTGTAGTTTTAAATGTTAGGTGTAGAGGAATTCTGGAGTCCGTCCAGAAAACTAAGTGGCTTTCCAGAGACTTAATAGACTACCTACAGTTAAACTGGGGTGTTGCCATGTACTGATTGGAAACATAAAAATCTTGTCTGTGTTCACTAAAGTCATCCATTATTGTCATCTTCCCATAATAGTGTCTTGAATAAATGAAATCACTATTAAAGGAGGGGAAAAAAAGATTGCAGTACTACATGTCCTATTTTTTGTTAGACACATTTGAGGTGGGAAAGATGTTAACAGTTAGGTAGACCGGGGGATGATTTATTTTAATATGGTCCTTTGGCAATTAAAGGAGTGCCTTTCATATAAAGTGAAGACATGTGCTTGACTTAGTTCCCTCTCCCCTGTGATGCTGGGGTTCCCATAAGATTTCTGTTCAGTATCATGTGGGAGAGCTGCTGTGTTCTGCTGTATGGGAACACAGCTGTTTGCTCCCCTGGTAGAAAACTGGATGAGAATCAAGAGATCTGCTGGGTATGGAAGAAAAGTTTGCAGTGTGAGAGCCTTCTCCTATCCAAGGACTTTATAGCTCCTAACATCTGAGATTTCTATTAGGAAGGATTCGTAATATTTTGATGGGAATTTTAAAGGCATTTACGGGCTGGATAGCCCCCTTCACCACTTGAATAGTTAGCTCAATGTAGCCATCAAACCATAGGAGTACCTCTCTCCAGAGCAGAGTATCAATTTCCTGTCAGCTTAGTTGATTCCTTATCAACAAAACAAATTTGGAAACCTGCTCTGAGGAGAGGGGCTGAAACTTGATCTCCATTATCAAATCTTACTGGAAAAAATAAAACAAGGTAAAGTCTATTTTATAAAACATTGACAAAATGCCCATAGAACTCTTTTTACCCTGTATTCAAAGGCATCATGAATGAGAATTTTGGATGCAGAAGCTGATTGAAAGAGACCTGTAGTGTAAGCTGTGGCAGAGTTTCTAGAACTGCTGGTGATCTCTCATAACATGAAAGCTGCAGATTAATTTCATAATCAGACACTGATTACACAGGAGGGAGGATGGTTGCCAGTGCGTAGTGCTGGGCATTAGTCCTTGTCACTGTAGACGGACTGTGGTACTGTTGAATTCATAGGAAGGCCATTGACAGCTATAAGTGGCAAGTAGAGCTCTCCCAAAAAATACCTGGGCAGGGGCCAGAGGCTCTCTTGGGCCAGGGGACACTCTCAATAGAGAGTTTAGATGGGGCTGTCTTGCTTTTAAGGGTGAGAGAGATCAAGAGTATAAATGCAGGTGCTCCTTTGCACACTTGTTCTAAGAGTATTTTAATGTTTTCTGCCGGTTTTCCTTGTGCAACATCACAGGCTCCACTGGACTTTGCAGACCTTGTGGGAAGAGACAAGTGTCTCTCCTTAGAAGATGTTGGAGCCAACTGTATGTTCACTTTTATCATGAATAATACTAGTACTAATACTAAAACTAAATACCTACTACTACAACTGCTGCTGCTGCTACTACTACTATTATTATTAATATTATTATAATTATTATTAAGCAATATGAATAAACCATAATGTAAATTTCCATTACATTATAATTAATCCATTTTTCCTCTTACACATAAGAAATGCTTCAAGAAATTCTATTTCTAGCCACAAACCAGACTATGTTCGTTTGCTCATTTCTTTGTTCTGACATTACACCTGCACTGCACTCTTTAGGGAATCACTTCCTCCCCTCAAGCAGCTTATTGAAATGCTGCGCTGTGGCACAAAATATTGCAGTAGTTGGTAAAAAAAAATATGTCTTATCAGGAAACAGTTTTGCTACCGGTGGGTTGCTTGTTGTGCCATACCCTGGCAGCTGGTTTCACAGGGTTAAGCAGTAGCATTTCTCTGCATGAAGAAATGTTGAATTTTTTATTTGTAACAGAGATTGTGAATGTGATTTGAAACATAAAAATCCTGAAGTGAAGACTTTAACTACTTTTGCCCTTGATCTTTCTCAATGTTTTTTCATGATTTTGGTGTCAAGGCTGCATTCAGTGCTTCTGCAGACAAGAGATGTCAAGGATGTGCCCTTTCTGTATACTTCTGGATCATTGTAGCATATGCTTTTTTTTTTTTCCCCTGGTTTTTAGTCAGGAGGTAAAAGATTGACTGAAAGAGGAAGTCTACACGTTCTGAAACACTGATCAGTATAAGCATCTCTTGGTTCTCTAGCTGTTAAAAGATTGTGTGTTTTGTTAAACTTTCAGTAGCCAAACTCTCTGTAATGTACCAACTTTTCACATCCAGAAATCAATTTAATAGAAGGCACATATAGGAAGGTCTGCTTGGATTTCCTTTTGACTTGTCAGTGAATCCTTCATTCTTCCAGCCATTTCCTTACTCCTCAAGCAATTTTTTTGTTTGTTTGTTTGTTTCATCTTTTTCTGGTATTTGTGAGTATTAAATGGATTTTAGAATCCCTTCATGATGAAGAAATCCTACAGATTGTTATTAATTGGCAGTTAAGGAGGTGATAACTTATAATCTGTCTGTCTAGACTGTACGCCTGATTGACGAACCTTGAAACAATGTATGGTGTAATGTTTTTTGCCTAGTTTCTATGTCTTTTCACTTTCGTGCAACCTAAAAGTTATCTCACAGACAGAAAGAAGTAATCACAATATCCAGGCAAAAAGAATATATGTGTTGAATGCATCTTTTTTGGTGGAAAACACTGCGTATCTGACTTTTACAGCAAGAGAATTTTTACCTACAGCTCTCCTTATTGTGAGAGCTTATGATAAAATTCAATTCCTGACTTTTCCTCACATTCATAATCTCAGCTAAACACTTTTGCCATCACAAAAAAGTACATATTCTTCTGTTGGTTAGAAATGGGATCCCTGTCATATCTATAGTGCAACCTGCTAAGGGTATAACCCATGGTACTGAAAGGGTTCCATGCCGAAGGTGGTGGGTGGGGTAATTTTCCATTGTGTCTGCAAGTACATGAGGCCATTCAGTGTCGATGGAATAAGCAGCTGCTTTAGAGCATCTCCTGGGCCGTGGGAGCAGTGGGCCCAGCAGCATCTGGCTTACACAGAAGTAGTATCCTTCAGTCATCTACTTGAATGTTTTATATTATTATCTATGAAGTGGGTGATCAGCACACATAAACGTGTAGTGTGAGGAGACAAACTGTAACTATAATTATTGCTTTCGTAGATCCATAATTTCTGTAATTGCATATTTAATCTGAAATGTAAGAAACCCCAAACTGTAGAAAGCCTGTGTCTGTTGGAGACATAGGCACTGAGAGAGGAGGAAAGATGTAGTAGCTGTTGAACTACATTTCCTCCACTTCTGTTCACTGCTACTGTAGCCTTTGGGTTTATTTAATGTAATTTTAAATAGAAAAAACAATTGTATTGGGTGGACTTTCCCCCCAAAATTGGCAACAGAAATTTGCCAGTTGACAGTAGGCCGGCATTTTAAATTGATCTTCTACCACCAGGTGCACAACCTCCAGTTGACAAGTTGAGTGGTTGCCAAGAAATACAGCTGGAAGGTACCTGCTGTTACAGTGCTGCATGTGCAAAACCAGATGGGGACATGTGCTTTTGGAAACTAGTGTCTTTGAGCCCAGTCATTATTTTCTGCTAGCCAGTACAGCCAACTTCTGGGTGGCATCTTGCTGTTTTTAAGTCTGACTGCCAACTTCACTTTTTTTCTTCTCTGCAGTGGCGTCTTGATTGCTTATTTCCTGTCAAATGGGAGTTGAGTTAAGCTAAGCCTTTTTAAGACTCGGGTTCTTCTCAGAATGGGACAGTTCTCAGAGAGAAAATGTCATCTGTGTATGCTTCGCTGTCATTTGACTTTTCCAGAAAGCCCCAAGGCACGTCTGCTTATCACCTGCAAAATACTAATTATAAGGCTTTTGATACTCAGCAACTATTCTAACAGTGCACACATTCACCAAACATTTAATTAGAACTGTTTTAGTGCAAATCCCTTGGTCACAGAAAGAATTCTAATGATCCTTGTCAAATTAAAGGAAAAGCTATTACACCATGCAAATATGACAATATGATTGAAGTCTCTCCTGGAAATGCAACAGGGAAAGCCCCTGTGTGTTTTATTATGGCATCTACATTTCAACATATAGTATTGTTTTACCATAAAATTTTGATTTGAGAAACTTTTCATAACATGCAGTTTTGCAGACTGTTGATTTCTGATGCTACCAAGCTTTGAAAACAATTACACAAAGTACAAGTTTATATCTTTCCATTCTACTAATCTTAGAACACATCCAAAAGCATTTTAGATGACAGTTATGTATGCAAACGTTGATTAACTGCTACAGTCTACTGTGCATTTTACTGTCATTATTGCCTTACTCACATTTACAGTGTTAAAGTGCCTGAAACGCTAAACTGAGATTTTGGGGAATGGATGAGGAAACTCCTTGATGTTCATGCAACTGCTCTGTGATACTGCCATTAAACAACACAAAGTGATGCTATGCAGCCAGCTGATAGATAAATCTGGGCTTGTGTAAGTCAGCATTTCTTTGATTTGATCTGTCTGAATGTGCCAGTTTGCTTGACCTTCTGGTCCATTTTATATAGTTATACTATTTTAATTGCTTTAGTGGTCCAGTAAAACATTCTGGGTGGAAACTTGCATTGGATCTATGTATTGCAGTAAGTTTGACAAAACTTGAACTTGACACAGAACCATTTTTGATCAAACGTGAGTAAACTTCGATCAATCTTTTGTATAACTTTTTGTAGTAGCTTCAACTAGAAAACCATAGGAAAAAAGGTGGCAGCTGAGGGTGTTAATGACCAAATAATTGATGATCTATGATTGAGATTATGATGGAGACTCAGGATTAATTTACAAGCATTGTGGATTTAGGCAAATTTGTTATACAAATACATCTATTTGTGAAGGTATTAAGCCTGTGTGTAAGCGTGGATACAGATGCCGGTATCCCAGTACCTTTTCCTGATGCTTATTCTTGTGTCCTCCTATGGTGCTGTGAGCTAAGTATCTCCATCTCCATGCCTGCTTAGTGTGAATGCTTCAGACAACGTGGTGTCCCACACGAATATCCCACAGAGGGAGATCTTCTAAAATCATAATCCCACTAGGACAGAAAGATATAGACGCCATGTGGAAACAAGGTTATCAAGGACAGGCTGCTTTTCTCACCTGCCTCTCATGGGGCCCTGTAATAGCCATGTCCATTTGCAGTCCAGATGGGGAAAGCAGTAAAATCCATGCACTCCTGCTATACCTCTTGCTCACCCACCAACAGCTCTCTCCTTTGGTCAATGTTGCTTTTCTTTGGGATTCATGGCTTCCAAAACAGACAGGTGTGATTAAGACTTGCATCGTGCAGGAGGCTGAGACACCAGTGTAGTTTTGAAGACAGAAAGGCCTGGTCCAGGTCTAATACCTTTCTTCTGCAGTTTCCTGGTTTGAAAAAAAGAACAATGAGATTTCCTTTTGCTCTTTTATTATTTACTTGGTTTAGGGGGAATTTTATATCCTTAAGGAATTATGTGCCTGGTTTTAATTATCTGAGAAACAAACAGCTACCTCCTGCATGTGGCAGAGTTAGTTATATGATTCAGGAGAAGTCCCTGAAGTACCAGTTTTGCTGTTCCATAACTGCAGCACGTACACCTCACTGCCTTCGCTGCTGAGGGGCTTCCAACTACATGGCAAATGGCCCCAGAATTTCCTGTGTTTTCTATGTGGCTTTCTGCATGGCAAGGCATATGACAAGCATCCCATCTGGGATGAAGGAAAACCTGCCACCCGTCTGCTCCCTGTCTTCTCAAACAGGGGCTGCGCAGTCCTGCAAGGTGCCGACCAGCTTCTCATCCTCATGAGGCTGGTGGAAGCTATGAGCACTTGGGAGCACTGAGACATGGCTGCCACTCCATGAAGTGCATGCGAAAGAGACCAACCCATCACAGCTCTGTTCACATAACCTTCAGCTTTGATTGCTACAGATACTGATCTGACTTTTTTTCACTTTGAATTTCATACTACTTTCCAATTTTCATCGAAAATCAGTGCTTCAGGAGAAGCTCCAAGTTTCTCATGCCTTTGGCATTGGCACAATAAATTGGCATAGGCTCTGAATCCTGTGAAGAGTCCCAGAGGAAATTCTAGGCTGACATGCAGCCAAAGGATGTAGGGACTGCCAGTCTGCGGACCTAATTTTTGCACAGAAAGTATCAAAACACCACTGTTAGAAAACCGTGGCGGGAAGTCATTACTAGATACTGTGATAAATCACACTCCCTTTGGTAGTTTTCATGTAAGCTTTTAAATCAGGATGAATTTAGCGGTGACCCTACCACATTGCTGGTGATGTTTAAAATGCTACCTTCATCTGCAGTCCTTGCCTGAGCCTGTTTTCTACAGAATTTGATTTTGCACAATGGCATATGGGACTGGAATGCTGGGTTTGACACTTGCCAGTCAAAATCCCATTGCCAGCATCACCTGCAATGATGCTCCCTGTCAGCCTCTCCTTGCTGTTCTGTTGTCTCTGGTGTAAATTGCAGAACGCCCCACCAGTGCTCACTGGCACAGAATAAGCAAATAAAAAGATCAGCACTCTTTGCAGCCAGACCAGCATGTTCCCTGTGCCGTAACATCACAAAGCTATGCCATTTTGAAGAGATAGATTTGCCCCTGGAAGGACCTAAGGAATGACAGAGCTGAAGGTGGGGAGGGAGCAGGACCGTATGGGCAGGAACAGGAAATGATGAGCCAAAAATGTCAGTGTTCTCTTTTGGCAGCAGGGAGCCTCTGTCATGGCTCTGCTGCCTGCTGAGTCCTGGCCTGGGGGGATGCAGTGAGTGCCTGAACCCTTGCAAGGCAGATAGGGGGGCTGTGTGGCCCAAGTGGGAAGGAAAGGCCCTTTCCAGCAGCAGCAAGTATCAAACAGTCTCAATTCATTCAGCTGGTGGTCTTGAACTTACCCCAAATTCTCCCTAGGCTCCAACTATGTCATTATCTTAAATGAAAGAGATCTGCAACAACTCTGAGCTCAACTCCAATGAGCAGCTCTCTCTGTTTTCCATCGCAGGAAATCTGTGTCCCTGCTTCCTAATATGTGTGTGTACATAGCATAGACATCTGTCAACTGCATATTCATTATCTCGCTGTGTCACATCTCTCAGGCAGATTCAATTAAGTGAACATGCTTCCATCTCCAATGAGACTTTCTGTGCATGCAAAATGCATCAACGCAAAATGAGGCTTTGGTAATCAGAAAAATGAAGCAGGGGGAAAATGAGAAGTCGACAGAGTTTTTTACTATTTCCAGGTTGGATGCCGGAAAGAGTGTGTCTCCAGGTTTTTGGAAGTGTTTGCAGATACTGGGCTGTACAATGTTGTGCAAAGAGAGGATGCTGGAGACCAATCAGACAGTTGGAAACGTTTAACTGTTTATTATCTGTCATTTCCTTCTTTTGGTAATTCTTTAAAAAAATGCAGTTTAATCTTAGAAGCTTCCTCTGTTAATGACTAAGTGCTCTCCATCTTTTTGAAGCCTGAGGTGCAGGCATGGTTTTGGGTGCTCATGTATTTGATTTTTACACTTCACAGTTCAGTATTCTTACAAACCATTGTTAATGTACGAGGTTGTGCTCTACCTCCTTTTTCCAGACGACATGAAAGTGAAAACAGCCTTTGCTACTTCACAGGGCAATACATTGCAGGAGCAAGGCTCCCTCCTCTTGAGTCACCTTCAGCTGAAAACATGGTAAGAGGAACTTCGGCACCTGGGTGAGCAACAATCACTGTAGGATCACCCAGGGAGTGTGATGGAGACACACCTGCATGCACAAGTTGCCTGTGATGAGCAGCAATGCAGAAGTGGCTCTTTACACCTCCAACAAGCTCCCTGATGCTTGGGGTGGCTGTCGATGCTTGCCCCAGAGCAAGGCAGAGCAGCCTGGAACTACCCTAGCTTGTAGCAGGTAGGCAATGTAATGCCTCGATTTCTTACTAAATTAACCTCTGCCTTGAAGTCTGAAAAGAAGGAAATGCAACCCTGAATGTCTGAGGAAGCAAAAGAACTAACAAGAGCCAAATGCTCAGCTCCCAGGTGGATTTTACGTGTTTTGCATACCTGCCTGTACTCAGCATTATTGCTTTGGACCTTGAATCCTTGCAGGAAAGAAATTCAGGTAGCAGTCCCTGATTAGGAATGACCAAGACCTGTTGACAATAGGAAGGCAGAATTTTGTATTAGGAGATTCTGGAAAGGAATTTACATTGTCAAGTTGTAGACTAATTTAACTCTGCTGAAGTCCAACAGTTTGCATAGGTGCAATAATAACACAATTATTATTAGGGGAAAGATCAGTCCTAAACTGCCTTATATTCAGGCTGGTTTTAAATTCCTTCCTTGGCCTGGCTTCTATGAGAACAAGATAAAGGTACCACATTTCATTAATTTTTACATTAAATTTATTTCACAAGCCAGTTTTGTATGTTGAACAGTCTAACTCAAATATGGATGTTCTAAAACTCTTTTGTAAAACTAATGTTAAGATCTAGAACTGCCGTGAGGTTTTGGTTTCAGGAAAAAGAATTTTGTGTCATCTGATTATAATGCAATCTTAGTATCCTTCTTGGACTAGATAACTATTCAGAGGCGGGCACAGGAACTTAATTAAACAGTTTTTCCCAGTGGATCAGTCATGAAAATGTTGCTAATATCCATCAGAAATGTTTCTTTTGAAGAGGAAATTTCATCTGGTACATTCTTACCAAGAATTATCTTCTGTAATTATCTTTACCAAGATAATTGTCCACTCAGCTGGGATTGGGGACTGAAGGGCAGAGGGGTCTCCTGCTACAGTAGCAGTGCTGTGTCAGGAACCCAACCAGTGTAGTCTGTGGTGACCTCTTTTTAAAAATCTTTACTCTTGGGGTATTTGGTGTAGTATTTCTTGGTGTCATTTTTAAAGTTCTAGCAGCCGAGTTCATGTTATTATGTGAAAATCACAGTCACATAAGAAGCAAAGAAGAAGAAAAATGCCTATTTCAAAAATTATGATAAAATTTGAAATCTGAAAATGAGACCTAAAAATAATTACCTGAACCAGAGGCTAACAACTGCACTCCTTTCCTAGATTCTACCATTTTCAAATGTTCACACTTTCCAGAGCTCTGTAAAATTTTACAAAAAAAAAAAAAATCAAAATAAGTCTTAGAAAAAAAGAGAGCTTAGCAGTACTACCAGTTTTATCTCATCCAAATCACAGTTGGCAGAGCTCTTGCTCCTGAACGTATGTAGGGTTATGTTCCCCACTCCTGCCTTTTTTTGTTGTGGCACAAAGATAATTTTACTAAAATGTCCACCTGCCAAAAACCTCAGAAACACTGAACCTCCAAAAGGAAACAAAACTGTGGAACAAACCTGTCCATGGCCCAGCTGTGACATGGTCCCTGGGAACTCTTGTCCTGCTCTTCCCTGTCTCTTCCTGCTACAAGGCTCTTCTGAAAGTTCACGGGAGATTTTAAACGCAGTTCAGTGCCCTGGAGTGGTTCCATGTTCATCAGGAGAAAGAGATGTCCATTTTCAGCTGTGACTTTTAAGTATACAATACATTATTAGGTAATTTGAGAACAAACTTAACAGACACTTGAAGTCAATTTAAGTAGCTGCAGCAATTTGAGCTAAGGTGTTCTGACATCACTCTCAGCTTCTTCTGTGTCTTCATGAAGTTTAAAGGCTTAAAAGATGAAGCCCAAGTGTTTGTTTGTTGTAGGAATACGCATGTGTTGTACATACACTCATTCTTTTATGTCTGCAGCTGCAGCCCTGTGTAAATTGCTGTTTCTTGAAGTCTCCCATTTATGGTCACGGTGGTAGATTACACATTTCCTTTCTGGAGGGCTAATTAAAGTCATCCAAATTCTGAACAGTTAATTTCTAGATAGTCTCGAGGCAGCTGCAACGTCTATAACCAAAGAAATACTCTTTACTTGAATAAATGGTCCGTATGCTCTTTAATATTTTATCATGCTGACTTGGGAAAGGCAGATGTTTAACACTCAGATACTGCTCTCGTGGATGGGGTTCATCTGGTCCCTGCTGAAATCAAGAGGATTCTGCTTAATTTGTGAAAATGTGAGATTAGAATCGCAGGAGGAGGTAAGTGAGGCAGTCATTTCAGTACTTTTTTCCAGTAGAGCTCTTCTCTGCTGGCAGTTGTTCTTGCTGTATGCATGGGAGGAAAAGGGGTTGTCCTGTCAGAGCAGTTCAGGGATCCTCAGAGCCTTTGTGTCTGGGCTTAGCACTTGGATTTCCATGGCTGCTTCAAACTAGGAAGCATGCCTATAATCAGAGACTTCAGCTAGACATCAGCTCTTTTTTTCTGATTTTAAACCTGCCTTTTGGGAGAGGGTTTCCACAACCTGTATCCTTTGGCAGATGATTTGCTTCAGTGAAACAGCTGCCTTATTGCAGGTGAAAGAAAAGATTAACAGAAATGTGCACATATTTAATGTTTAAAGTTTTAAAATGGGTATTTCTTATGAGCCCTGCTTGCATGTTGTCTGAGATTCCTGTCTTCATTTCAGCACTGTCTTTGCTTCATGCTCTCCTTTTGACAACAGTAAAATACCTGCTCTTTCTCCAGCTTAGAAGAACACCATATTTTATTTTCTTTTCCCCTCTCTTTAGTGCCACAGAATAAACAGGGAACAACCAAGCTGTCAAGTGGCCTTCCTTCTAGTACATAGATCCGCTCCTGGTTTTTCCAGCACTGCAGCTGAGAGTAGCCCAGTAGCTATTCCTTTCTTTAGCTCTCCTGGCAAGAGTGAGTTGTTGTGAGTCCAAGGAACAGACTAATATTCTTCAGTTCAACATTTAAAAGCTGGGTGTCCAGATTGAGTTTTCATCTAGACTCTCTCCCTTGGCTGGGCAGAGAAAGGCAATTTCCAAGGTGATCCAACGCATCCGAGGGGAGGGGGGAAAATTTTCTATAAAACTTTCTCTTTCCTGGCAACCTGGGTTTTTTCAGTTTGGAGGTTTCATTTCCTGTCAGGGTAGCATTAAGCAGGATGAATGTTTGTTCTGCTCAGTAGCCAACATCTCCTGGAAATGGAGATGTTCAGTTCCTTCAGTCCCCGAAGGAAACCTTGTTAGGCTAGATCTGTCATAGCTGAAAGCAAAAGATGAACAAGGGAAACTATTTTGTTTACCTCATTAGTGGAAAAATAAGCCCTACATCAGAGTGACAGAACAAAAGAATGTTTAGGATTTTCAGTTCAGGTTTCCCCTGAACTTGAACCACCACCTTCATCAATGCAATCAATATAGCAATTTGTATGAACTCATCAGTAACAGCATCACAAAAATCCCTGCACATCAGAGCTCTTTAGCCTTGCCCTCTTCTTATCTAAATGGAGATAATAGTATTTAATTTTTATCATCATATTTTGACATTGATGCACTTCAACAGTGCTTGTATTTTCAAACACAGACTACTAGAGATGATAAATCAGCTGGGCAAAACTTTAGTTTTTCCAGAAGTTTCCTTATTGTACAATAAAAACAATTCCAGGTGATAATGATATGTCAAAGTGTAAGGATTGGATTTCCTCGCTGGGATGCCTGCAAGAAAGGAGATATATTGTTTGAGGATGAGGAAATACTAAACAGTGAAGCATAAAAGACAAAAATAGTAAATCTGATAGGCTGTTTTACAGATCTCTGGAGGTAATTCTATCTCAATACACTAATGCCTTGACTGTGAAGACACAAATCAGCAGATCTCCACTTGATGAGGCTACAAATTTCAATCTAAACTATTATAAAAAAGTTGCTTTGGGAATAATTTGCTTGTGGCAGGAGCACTGCAGACATAGCTGGCACTGGTAAAGAAAGAGTATCAGCAGTGGAAGGGGTCAAGTCAGGAGACCAGTGGGGTAAAAGAGGACACTCAGACTTTTTACCTATAGATCAGCAGGAAATCTGTGTAAGCAGAGGTGCAGATGAGTAAGGAGTAGTTGCATAGCGCTCCCAGCTCCCTGATATGCCACAGATCCCAAGTGTGCAGCACAAGAGTACTTAATTTGTCTGTATGTTGGTCCCTAACTTGTAAATGGGAGATAGTTTAGTTTATACATCCCTCCCCGAGGTGTGAATTTGGACTCTCTGAAGGCCGTGAGCTACCTGCACTGGGATGTCTTGGGTGAATTGTTTTTAAAAGCCAAGGTAAATGCAGAAGTATTGAAGTAAGCTGCTAAGTCTCTGAAAGGAAACATATGTTCATTTTATGTATTTTCCCTGAATATATTGAATTCATGCTTTGTTTTGTATTGCAGCTTACACTGTGGCATATGCTTTACTGATTACAGCAAGTTGAGCCTGCAAAATTCATTACATAACAGAGGAAAGGATATTTACAGCAAAAGTAAGAAAACTGGAATGAAAGGATAGATATCTGGGTTAGTTTTAAATATGTCTCACTGCAAGATTGAGTTGATTGCGAAGTTTAGAGAACAAATCTGAGCCTGCTTACTAGCAAATCCATTTCAAAAGGCTGAGGTGAATTTTAAGAGTTCAGTCTCAAAGCTTTTTGTTGAGGCTGTAGAGCTGTGCAAATATTGGAGGCACTTAATCCTTCTAGGCGGGACTCAGTGGACTGCTTCTTTACCAACTCGATAATCAACAATTCTGCAGTGACAAAGCTTTAATCTGGATATGTGCACTGAGCCACCACAGCAGTGTGTTATTGGTTACTGTTCTGAAGAAAAAATGGTGTGGCCATTTATGTCAGCTGTACTTGCATTTGCCGAGTTTTTGAGCCACATGGAGGCATTTGGTGCCAAACTCTTTGGACATGAAAAGTGGTAGTGTTCTTTGATGTCAGGGGCAGGAAGGAGAGGGATGGCTCTTTGGCACTAGTGAGGGCAGCTAAGCTGGTGTTCTTCCCAGACCAGCTCCCTAAAACTTTACAGTGCCTATAGGCCATTATGGCATAGCTGGAAGTGCTGTGGGAGGCTGTACATTGCACTCCCAGGACAGTAGCTACCATGGGCAGCAAAGCTGCCAACTGAGTTCTCAGTTCCTTCTTAAAGAAAGATTAAATTTCCCTTTCTAAGCAATGTGATTCACCTATTAGCATCAAACGGCTTATTAGCATTTCTTTCTCGTGATGAATATGTACTCAGGGTCTTTTAAAATAAAGTAATACGAGCATTGTGCACTATTTGCATACTTCTGGGTCAACCTAGCAAAATGGGCCTCCAGAAATCAGTATAGTCCTGGGGATAAGGTGTGTTACCAACACTGAGGTGTTACAAGCAACCCCAATGAAACAAACTTTCTGGCAGCGTGGTGTTTGTTGTTCATTAGAAATAAATGCAATTCTACCCACTGAAAAAGATTTTCTTTTTCCTTTGTCAAGGCTGTATATGTTGGTGTAATTGAACTTAGGCAAATTAGAAGTAAACTACCTTTCTCTACCAAGTTATCTGTGATTTGATCTGAAAACCTGAAGGCATGTGCCAGTGCTGATAATTAGATACATGGGTACAATTATTAAGGCACCAGTGGAGTCCAGGCAGTCTTTCCTGCTTCAGATATCCCAAGCAGACCACCAGCAGATTATAAAACTCTGAGCCATAGCTTAGGGTTTAAATGACACCCCAGAATATTGCAGGGCTGTGGCAGGCAGGGTAATTAGATAGGAGGAAAAGTGTGACCTCTCTGCCTTCTTTTCTGATTGCTGCATGTCCCAAGGGCACTGGGAGGGGGCAAGGTTTCATTAAGCAAGTTTTTGGTGCTGCTCCATTGCACCTAATTTAGAATTTGCTGTTTCTGGCACTTGGTCACTGAAAGGACCAACGGGATCAACAGAAATAGCATCACTTTAATTAAAAAATAAAACTGGTTCTTGGCAGGAAATGCTAATGACTTGTATTCCCTTCAGCCCAGATTTTAAAGGTATTTAGATGCTTAAAGATACAGGTAGGTACTTGGAAGATTTTTCCAAAGTAGCTATATGCTCAACTCCAATTATTTTTAATGAGACTATTGTGCCTCCTTATTTCAAAGATGTCTGATAGGAACATGTGTGAGGGCTAAAGCACTGGAGGGCCTTTACAAATCTGCTAGAATGTCACTATTGAAAATGAGACTTCATTATTTAAGCATTACAAGACTGATTTGCCATTAAAATTATCTGTAGATTGTATTGATGCCTTTAACTTTTTAACGGGCTTACAGCATCCAACGCTGAGTAGCCAAACTGGAAAAAAATAGTGTTTTTCCAGCTCCTCAGAAGAATAATTGTATGTTACTGTTATGGTCTAAAACTATGCAACTGCAAAATGTGAGGGAGGAGGAAGGGACATGTGTATCATAAAACACGAGAATTTGTTCTACGAGCGCCACAGGGAGCCACAGAACTTTTGTGCTGCTGTCTGAGGAGAAGTGGACCTCAGGTATGAAGAATCTCCTTTCAATGGCCTGAAGGTAATGGTTGGTAACGTGGTCACTCACATGGGATGTGGACTTGGCCCCAGGAGAACCAGGCTCTGATCACAGGTGCTCTTCCTTGCTGGTCCAACATCACCGCTCTTGGAAGCTGTTTTGAGAGCTCCTTGTGAATGAAGCTACTTGCAAAGTGTCACCTTCATGTGGCAGAAATAGTCCATGGAATAGGCACATCATCAGCAAAAGAGGTCAGGAAGGTCTGGATGTCCCCACAAGTGGGGACTGTGAGAAGTTTTCCTGTGCTCCCCCATGGGTTCATTTTACAGTCACACACACACAGAGATATGCACACATCCTTTTCTCATCCCAGGATGCTCCCTTGCATATTTACCAGTGTAAATATGAATTTTAATGCTAGAAAAAAGCTGTGCTGATAATGATGCCATTAAATGCTATGGCTTCTCAAAAACATGTTTTTTCCAAATGTTAAATGAAAAGCAGTGATGGAGGTGGGGAGAAAAGGTGGTTTAAAGCAAACTGGTACTGGCAGAATATTAAAGCATGAGCATACACAGGAAATGTGTGCATTGATTTGATTCTAATTCTTTCAGAAGAAGGGGATACTGAAAAAAGAAAGTAATGAAATCCAGAGACAAACATCAATATGCAGCTAAAAAATAACAGAAAGTGTTACAAAGATCACATTGGTAATGGTAATTGATGAGATAGTAATTGTGATGGTGATGATTTTTTTCATTACTTAGTTAATTTTGATGTGACTCTGCCTGCCACATTTTGAACTAAAAAAATCTCTTTCCCTAAAATAGTGACTGTAATATTGTATTACTGTAGTTAACTACTTAGTCACTAGGTTGCCATGGGTGCAAGATGTTCTCTCAAAGAGGTGGCAAAGGCTGTGGTACTGGTATATTAGCACTGCATGTGCCTGTATGGAGTTTGGCGAAAATTTGGATCAAATAGCCTTTTAGTTTTAAAAGATGTGTGCTTTCAGACTAGCTGAAAGAATTTGTGCAGAAGTCAGTGAATAGTTTTATCTATAAGCAAAGATAAAAATTAAAGCAGAAGAACTATGGTTCTTTTTCAATAAAAGCATTGCTATACGATGTGTCAAAATTGCATTCTTCAGAGCTTGCTCTAGTGTGCCCTTGGAAAACAGTGCAAGACCCTCCTGTCATTAGAGAAAGATTTTGATTTTGTATGAAACAAAATACGAGTAATATTAACATATTGTTTGCAATTTTCTGTCTTGAACAAAGCACAGGAATCATGGTTCTGTGTGCCAGAGTGTGTGTGTATGCAACAACTAAATTAAACCAAGTTAATAAAGAGCAACGTTTTGAAAAGGAAGATAGCAAGAGTAGAAGCTCATGATGGTTTAGCTGATGCCTTTTGTGTTTTGATTCCTTTTTGACATTTACTTCAGACCAAACCTAGCAATTATCTATTCCTGATTTGCTTTTTTATGTCTATTATCTCAGAAGGACTGTCAATATATCCCTTCGAAATGCTACAGTGCTGAAAATAATTTTATACTTTTTCAGCCTGGTTTTTGTTATCGTATTGGCATAATTGGAATTTACAAAAAATGCAAAACATTTCCATCATAACAGTCCAGTGCATCTCTTTAATTCCAAGCACAAGGACAGATTTCTTTCCATTTCCATAGGAACACTGTAACAAATCATTAGTGAAAGGCTGGGGATTTTTATATATCCATAAGCAGTAGTCGGTAGTTTTCCGTACAGGTAAAATCTGAGAATGTGGGCATTTGAAAAGAAGTAGGACAGTGGAGTCGAGTTAATCTCCAGGCATTATTGCTTGAAAGCCCTGTGAGATAGTGCAGATCACTGACCTGGTAGGTACTGACATTACTGTGAGTCTGGTCTAAATCTCAGCAGATACGTGGCAGTTTACAGTTTACAAGGAAAGGCATTTGCATGTTCCCAAGATAGCAGTGTTATTCCCAAAGACAGTAATCTGCTGCTTGGCAAGCTGGAGCAATAAACTCTGTAGCAAGGGATGTCTATCCAAAACTGGAGCTAAGCCCATGAACATCTATCTGTATGCCAAAGAAGGGAGCAGGCAATGACTTTTGAGATGTGAAGAGTTCGGTCTAATGCTGTGCTTTGAGTGTCCAAAGCACTCATCCAAGATGCAAACCCACCACTCTTCCACTTTGGTAGCAGAATGCTCACTTCCTTATGTGTAGGGGTGAATTGTCCCTCATGCCCTTTACTGATTTTGGGCTTTGATGTAGTTCTTATGGAACTAGAAGGGACTATATGGTGGTAGTCCAGCATTGTAGACAATGATGTCAGCAGTTTCCTCTAGCAAATTAATGAATTTCACCTGAAAAATGTGTCCTGGATTCTGCTGGAAACTAGTTCCACATTTTCAGTTCTCTGATGATTATAAATCTCTTGTTTTTTCCAGACTGTTTACTCATTGCCATTTTGTGTCCTTTTGCTCTAGTTCCAATGTCGTCTTTTAATTTAAAAGCTCTTCTTTCTGGTGGAGAATTAGATGCCCCTTTCCTCTAGTGTGATTACTGAAAGTAATCTTGTTCCCTCCTAGCTGTATCCCAACAGTCTTCACATGCTTGATATCGGGTGTCATTTTTCTATAAAAAGCACAACCAGTAGTCAATGCAATAAATGACGAGAAAAAAAAAGTTGGGCAGCTCAGTAGAAGAAAAGATATATGGTGCCATTATGACCTGTTCGATTAGTTCTTCAGTTCTTGGCAGAAAGACTTTCAAGTTGGCCAGACTTCTGAGCGGGTTCCTCTGTTTCGGCCTCTCTCTCCTGTACACTTTCTCTCTGGCACACTGTGTATCATGGACTAAAGCTGCATTTTGGTAGCATCAATTAAACACTAAGGGTCCACTTAGATTAATGTTTTTGTTTGTATCAGAGTGAAGGTTTAAGTGAACCTCCTGGTTTCCCATGCCTAATTTTCTCCTGTGAGGTGACCTCAGAGCTCATGAGCTGTATTGTTTCAAGAGGAAATGAAGGTTGAATATGTGCTGGAATGCAGCACTTCAGCCACAGATGGGCATCCTAACCAGGAGGTCAGACCAGAAATAGTCTGAAAATAAAATCAAGTACAGTAGAGTTGGGAAATGGGGTCCTCGGCACCAAGTGTTTCACTCTACAGGCCCACCCCCATGGGTCACGCTCCTCACTGCTGCAGACATAGGCTCAGCCATCTGCCCCTGTTTCCTGGCTCTCTCATGGGTGGTATAGGTAGATCATACCTGCATGAAGTTTTCCTTTGCCCTTATAACATCTTTGCATCAATCCTTATCGCTTTTAATCTGCTACAGGGATTATCCTACCTTTAGGCAAGCAGATGAAACTATCAGAGGACTGCAAGCAGCTATTCCTCTCATGCATGAATGCAGTCTCACAGAAGCACATCACTGGTAATCAAGGTTAGGATCCAGCAACACATTCACCTCCTTGAAACAGATTCCTTTGGATGGTATCTCTTGGTAACATACTGACTCATAAATAGCAATTTGGAGATAAAGAAGACAATTGTGCTACTAAAACACTGAGGTAGATTAATATTTAAAGGCTTGAGATAATATGACAGATTTAAATACTGCATTTGCATATATTGACTTTTGGTGCTGAAAGCATAAAGATTTGCCTTTAAGACTTCCTTATTAGCTTAAAAACGTTGTCTTTTAGCTGAAGGAATAACAAACTGGTTATCTGTGTTCTAGTCAGGAGCATTTACCAGAGCATGGAGCAGGAACAGGTACTTTATGATGGTTTTCTGTCTCATTCAAGGTGAACTGTCCCTACGTTAGGCGAGATGCAGAACAGGGCTTGTCTGACTGCAGTGCTCAGGACCTGGTTCTGCATTAATGTACTCTGACTTGAGAAAGAAGGGCTGTATGCTGAAGGAGTGTTTGAAAGACAAAATGCATGTATTAACAGCTGATTAATTAGTCTAAGACAAGCCATGGCCTGTGGCTCTAGTCCTGCAAGTTTATCAGTTTGCTTTTCCTCTGCCTGTCTGAAGGATTTGTGATACGGTTTAAATGGAGATTTGAGATCTCTGTGTGTGGGCAGGAGCTGGTATTCCTGTGGCAGTAATGACAGGATTGTTCCTGGTGTTGATGCAACAGTGAAGACAAGCCTGAAGCAATAATATTTTATACTTCGCTTAATATAGCTTCATTGTGGAATGACCGCCACTTCCAATGAAAATGAACCTTAAGTGCAGTACATTGTTAGTTGACTGCAAAATTTTATTATCAGTCCTTCTTTCTTTTAGTTTATTAAGTTTATGGACTTGGTTATGAGAAGGGAATGAGTGATTATGGAGGATATGAACAAGTAAGTTGTATACCTCCATGTATACCCCTGTTCGTGTAACCTCTGCTAAAGTAATTTATTCTTGAATGCAGAGAACATAAGCATGGCTCTCTATAAAATATCTTAGTTATGAGTATTGCGCCATACAACATAATGTTTAAATTTTTAGACTTTTATACAACTCTTTTCTTGGAGTATGTTGTGTTTAGAACACTAAATCTTTGTAGATTTCATTTTATTGTTAATAACACTTTGTAGAGGAAGAGCAAATACTCTCACTCTCTTGTCATGTTCATTGCAGGGGCTTGTGACGAAGACTGAGATGCATATTTTGAAGAGCTCTCCTCAAAATCTGTTTAAAAAATAATGAATCAAATATGGAAAATCAAATTGTTAATCCCTGAAAAACAATTTCTTTTCACTTCCTGACCCAAAGCTTAGGTATTGGATCAGTGGTGTCCTGCCTTGGGTGAGTGGTTTCATCTTCTGTAAACCTGAATTATTAGTAAAATGTGGTGTAAATGTTAATGCACTGAATGCTGTAGGAAGAGGACTCTACTCGGTTGACGTACTCCTCCCTGAGTATCAGTTTGCACAACTTATGGACACTCAGAGCCCACAGGATGGGACCCATAGGAAAGGCAGGGCTGACTGGCACTTGCTTTGGGAGCCTCTCAGAGCGAGAGAGCATCACTACTCTCTCACTGGCAAAGGGAAGGCAAAGGAAGAGCGCACTGGTTCCTGTTCCCTCCTCATCCCCAGGACAGGAGGGGGCTAGGCTGGTGGGGGCTCCATGAGGCTCTGCACTCTTGTGGGCTGGCTTTGAGGTTGGACAAGGAGGGAAAAAGGGATGTAGGAAAAGAAATTTTTCTCCAGTCACCTTTGTCTGGTCATTATCTAGTTGGGAATGGTTTCACAGAAGCTGCAGTGAAGGGTGAAGGCCCTTGAGGGGAAGCCATACAAGGAACTTGGTCCATTCAGCCTGGAGAAGAGGAGACTGAGGGGAGACCTCATCGCAGTCAGCAGCTTCCTCAAGGAGCTGGCACTGATCTCCCCGGTGGAGGGGCCGGTACTGATCTCTTCATTCTCGGGACCAGTGACAGGACCTGAGGGAATGGCATGAAGCTGAGTCAGTGCAGGTTTAGGTTGGATAGCAGGAAAAGTTTCTTCCCCCAGAGGGTGGTTGGGCACTGGAACAGGCTCCCCGGGGAAGTGGTCACAGTACCAAGCCTGACAGAGTTCAAGAAGTGTTTGGACAATGCTCTCAGGCACACGGTATGATTTTTTAGCTGTTCTGTGCAGGGCCAGAAGTTGGATATTGATGGTCCTTAAAGGTCCCTTCCAGCTCAGAATGAGATGTTCCTTACGGGTGCCTTCCAGCTCAGAATGTGATGATCCTTACGGGTGCCTTCCAGCTCAGAATATTCTGTACTTCTGTGATTGCACGGAAGTGTTAAAACAGAGACTGTTACTCTTTCCCCAGGATGCAGTTCTGGTTTAAGCTAACTTTTTTTCTTGTATGCTTTTTAGTGCAGACATTATTAATTTGGAGACATCTCTTTCATGGAATGTTTCTCCTCTTTCCATTTAAAGACTCCTTTCCGGCTACTACAATCCTGCTGGCTGGCAGTTCAAAGGAGAGCTTATTTTCCTGCCTTCTGAGCAGGCTGACAGATATATCCTTTGGGGTTACTGAAAGGAACAACCTGAGAAAAACAAGAGGGGAGGGATGGTGGTGGAAAACAAAGCCAAGTGACACACTGAAGATGGTGTCTCCCAATAAATCCTAGCTGTCCCTGGGCACTTGGCTACCTCTGCTCTGAGGTTGCAGACTTGGCAGGGGAAAAGTCCCCTTGTTTCTTTCACGTTTTGATACTCAGAAGTGTCTTTCGTGAAGACATGAAGATCTACCTACAATATTTTGTTCCCTGATTTCATGCACTAATTACAGCAGCAGAATTGTGAAGAACATTGGCTAAATATAAATTATGGAAGGGAATTAAGTACAGCTCCCAGCTGAGCTTAGATTCCCAAAAAGTCTTTTAATGTGTTCATCTGTTTCACCACTTACTGTACTTGATAATTTTATCCTAAGCTATGTGTTTTCTTGGAGTTCATCCTACTGCAGACTTTGTAGAAAGCTTTGATTTGTCACAAAGCTCATGTGCAGCGTTCTGGCAGACAACTTGCCTTTTATTCCAAATAAATACAAATTGACAACCTTTACTGAGCCACTTTTTTACTAACGTTACTTGGTATCCCTGCCTGTGTCTCACCAAGTCCTGGAATTGCATATGGCTACCCACATCTTATAAGTAGAAGAAGGGTTAAGCATCCATAAAAAAATCACGAAATTAATGGTTCTGCCACCCAGATGTTAACTTTGCTTGTGTCCTCTATGTGTTAGTGTTGTTAAGTTCTCAGATGAAAACCAAGATTTTCAGAACAGATGGGTGTTTTCTAAATTAGGTGGGTTGAATTCTCAATGACAATTTAAAAGGAATTAATTCTCAGTGTTTGGCAGATCTTCTTAGACAGTTAGACTGATCTCAGGTTGCTCAGGCTGGACAGGGAAAATAGAAGAAACCAGTTTCCAACTGGTTTCCCAGACTGACATCCAAATTTCATTGGTGGAAAGCTTTCCTCTCTCCCTTGTCCTTATACAGTGGCTTCTGAGATGGGAGACATTTTTATTTTTTCATTTTTTAGATACTTATTTCCAGCTGGATGATATTTGATTTGGACCAGTGCCCTGAATTTTACTTGTCATGTTTTCCTTTGCATTTTCAATGTTTTGTAAACAAATTGGTTCATTTATTCTTAATGGAGCTATTTTAAGAAAGTTTGTCATGTGCCGCACAAAGGGACTCATGGCCCTGCTGTGCAAGTAATCTTGCAAAGGTGTATTAGCAGATGCATTTATAGCAGTGGTATTCATGGAGGGCCCTGAGAGAGAGCAGAAGTCACCTGTATGAACCATCTGGAGCAAGTCCCTGACTGCGAGTGACGAGTGCTGGATGCAGCAGTGGTCCCAATGTGCTGCCAGGGCAGCTGCTCACTGGGACTGGGGCATCATGGAGGCTCCAGTCTGGGGCATCAGGCACCTCCATGGGGATGGGGATGGGCTGAGCCCAGTCTGGGACATCAGCCCACACCACACGTGGGGGACGGGATCAGCAGGTCCCATGGCCAGGCATTTTGGGGCTGTGGGGAGATGAAGACTAACATTGCCACACATTAGGACATGGGGTAAAAAGGGGCCCTGAGCCACAGGCAGAGGTAGCACTGCCATCAGAAGAGGTCAGAATGGGACAAAAAGGGTTCATACCCTCAAGACGCTGTCTGCAGCTCTGATGTTATCAAGAGTTACAGAGCCATCAGTAGTTTGGGATTTATGGATGTTTGTAGATAATATACTGGCAGTAAATGAGGTCGAAATTTGCTGAAGAAGATGGCCACTATTAATAACTTCCCTTGATCAAATTAATGCATTTCAGGATGATAGCACATGGTAATCTCTCCTTGGAGACTGTTCTTGGCAGGGGATAGATGCATGTAGCTCTAGTTTCTCTGTGTGTGACAGGATGGGATGAAATAATAGTGGTGAGCTGTTTATATATGGTTATATTTGTATTCCCTGGCTTAAATGAATAAGCCCTTCTGCTTTGAGTTTGGCATGTTGGTGGTGTTAAAAGTGCCTTATAATGCTGCCTTTCTGAGTCTTTCCTTTAAGGATTATCAGGCTGTGAGGCTTGTGCCCAGCTGTTGCTTTTTGCTGTACACTTTTATGCTGCTGCAGTGCTTCACCCCAGAAACTGCTGATCACTGATCTCTGATAGAAGTGTCCCTGCTGTGGTGTTACACCCACCAGAATGTACATCCATCCCTCTGAGCCTTGTGGTAAAAGAGGCAACACAGCACAAGCCAAATGTGCGCTCAGAGATGTCCATAAGGGAGTTGGCTGACTTAAATACACACAGTCTTCTCAGCACTTGAAGGCTTTAGGTTGATCTTAAGCACTACACGGCCATTTATTTTTCAGCTGTGGCCAGAAGATGAGCAGGCTTATGCATCTCCGGCTTCACTGTGTGTTACCATTCTTTCTAACCAAACAATCACATTTTAGTTGATTGAGGGTTGTTATTTATTTCTGGTTTACTGCTTTGTGTTTATTCATTTTCCAAGTGCGGAAGGAGAATTGCTCAAACTTCAGAAGAGTCTGCTCTATATTACTTCCAGCAGAAATGCCACATTTCTGGTAAGTGGGTAAATACATAAAGTACTTTTAGTCCTGTTTTGCTGACATTTCAGACTCAGAAGGCAAGAATCACACATTTCAGGGGGGTATACTTTGGATTAGTGTCGTCCTGTAGGGTCCACATCTGTCAGTGCCTGGAGTGCCCTACAAGCAGTTGTGGAAAGCTTCTTACAGGTAAGTTTTATTTGAAAGACACCCAGGTTGTGTTCTCCAGGAATGCTCAGCCATGTGAACCAAAATGTGGTAAGTGGGAAAAATTGGGAGGTTCACTTCAAAAGGGCACTCTTGATCTGAGCTAAAAGGCTAACACAGATGGACCTGCAATTTTCCCAGTCTGTCACGATTTCTAGTAAGTAGCGTAGGAGACTGCCACACAAATCTGAAAGCTCTACAGAGGTCTCTTATTTATTTCTTATCAGAATGCTGGCAAAGGTAGTAGTTTTTCCAAACTAAATGTCCAGTTATGGCTCAAGTACTTTATTTAATTGGTGATAAAACCCACTGTGTGTGTTGGGGTTTTCAGAAAGGCCAATTTGCTGCAGTCTAGCAGCCCACACAGACTATTTGCTTGAAAGTCAAATTACTGGTTTTAGTCAAGTATCATTAAGGGCATGTGAAAACTGAAGGAATTTCTTAAGGCACGGGGGGTAGAGAATCTGCATTAAATGAAATTTGCAAGAGGAAGAAAAATCTGGTTTATGTTTTCTGTGGCACTCTTTCTGCAATGAAATTTCCAAGGGGGCTCTTATGGAACTGTAATCCAGAAGCAAATGGATCAGCTTTAATTGTGTTTTCCTGTGGAGCAGAAGCACAAGCTCAAATTCCCACCAGTGTCTCTTGACTGAAGCTTTCATCTGTTTTATACTGCAGGTTTTTTTCACCAACTGAAGTTGAACAGATTCGAAGAAGTCTTTCAAATGTGTAAGAGCTGACGAAGGTGAATGGGGTGCAAGGATGAATTAATGTTTATGTGCTGAACTTGCTGGAGTTTTGTGCATGATTACAGAAGGTTATTCTTTGTGTGTCATGGTCTGAGTGGTGGGAGGAAGCTGAAGCCACAGATCAGAATTCAGAATGTGAAATCCTTTCCCTGCTGAAGTTACAGTTTTGATAACGACCTCTGAAAGCCAGGATCTCATGTGGAATATTTTGATGTTCAGCCATGGTATGGTGGCTTGAAAAAGGTGAAGTTAGCTGGGGAAAAAAAAAAAGGAACTGAGATAATTAATCCAGTTTCAGGGGTAGCTTTTCAACAAAGACAGGGAAGGAGTTTGGATCATGTGACAACACATTTTAAGATATTATTGGGACAAATGTGTAAACTTGCAGTCTTTCCTCTGGAAAGATTAAGTCAGACTGGGACAGTCACAGACGGGGTGATGAGTGGAACAGGGAGCCTGTTGTCAATGTAGAGGACATAAAAGAGCACGGTTTCTTTAGCCAAACAAAATAAAAACATAGTGAAACATTAGCATGTAAATACTCAAGGGTGCTAACTTCCCAGCCAGAAGGACAAATCTGAGAGAAGTGACAACAGAGGCATGTGAAAAAATGGTTATTAAAAAGCCATAAATAATGTGAAGATGCAAACTGGATTCTCAACCATCACAAGTGTGAGGTTCTGAACCAGCTTTCTGACAGTAGTGGGGGCAAACACCCATGCCTAAGACTGAGCTGGATGACTTTGTGAAAGGAATGGTATGATGCTGTGCCTGCAAGAGGAGGGGAACAGATACAATGGCCCCGAAGATGCTCCTTCAAGTTCTGTGTTCTGATATAGAGCTGTTAGAACACACTGAAGAAAACAAAGGGAAAATACAACTCCCGTAAAAGCAGATATTTTTATAAATAAACAAGTCAATACATGTGTTTCCTTAGGATCATGTTGTGAATGTGAAACACCGTCAAAGTAAAGGCAGTGTTGTTATCTTTACTGATAGAGGTGCATTATCCAATACAAGAGGTCAAATGATTATTGTATTCTTGCTTGTGCATTAGGTTTGGATGTGTTCTGGTATTACTTGCCTGGAATTTTTCTTGAGATGCGTACATGCTGTAGCAATGCTGCGCGTGCCTGTAAACAGGAAGGCTAATTATTACAGCAATATGGATGAGGTAATGGAGCGTGACTGTCAGCAGTGCAACTGGTGAGCAGGCAGATAACAGGCTAACGACTGAGACTGTCAGAAAAACGGGAGTTCTGTGCGAGATGCCTGCAGTATCGTGCACTGGGGATGTGGAGGCTGGAAGCAGCTAAACACAGCAATTGAGGACACATGGTTTAAGTTGAACACATATTGCTGGTGATGACTGAGGCTCAGCTGTGTGCTTAATGAAATGAAGCATTTTAACTAATGGGAAAGTACAGGATGCAGTGTTTGAAGACTTGATTCAATATATGCAGACAGGAGCTGTGATGTCGCTGCTTTCTTGGCTAGCTACATCTGAACCCTCCTATATGTTGTTTGATAAAGCAAACATAGAATCACAGAGTCATAGAACGGTAGAGGTTGGAAGGAACCTTAAAGATTATTTAGTTCCAACATCCTTTTCATGGACAGGGACAACTTCCACCAGGCCAGATGGCTCAAAGCCCCATCCAGTCTGGCTTTGGACACTGCCAGGTATGGGGCATCCACAACTTCTCTGGACAACCTACTCCAGTGCCTCATCCCCCTCACAGTAAAGAATTTTTTCCTAATATCTAATCTAAACCTGCCCTCTGTCAGTTTGAAGCCATTCCCCCTTGTCCTACCACTACATGTAAAAAGTCTCTCTCTAGCTCTCTTGAAGGCCCCCTTCAGGTACTGGAAAAATGCCATAAAGTCTCTTCTCCAGACTGAACAATCCCAGCTCTCTCAGACAGTCCTCATAGGAGAGGTGCTCCATACCTCTGCTCATGTTTCTGGCCCTCCTCTGAACTTGCTCCTACAGGTCCACATTCTTGCTATGTTTGGGGCTCCAGAGCTGGATGCAACACTCCAGGCTGGGTTTCACTAGGGCAGAGGGGCAGAAACAACTCCCATGATCTGCTGGTTACATGCTAGATGTTGAACAGACAAAGTCTTTTAGGTGCAGATGGTCTTGAGGGAAGACTGTGGTTAGATGAGACTGAGGATGTAGGATCTATCTCTTGTCAGTGAGAGAGAGACAGATAATTAATCTACGAATTGTGGCTAGTGGGTATGCACTTGTGGAAAAACCACTGTGACACAGCTGAGCACCAAGAGACACTGTGGAAGTGGCATATCCCTCAAAAAGTAGACCTTGATGCACACTTTGTTTAATATGAGTAGATTGCTGTAAAAGATGGCTTGTGTTGTCTCTCAGGATACCTTCAGTTCTTGCACTCTTGGTGTCTTGAAGCTCAAAACACACATAGAGCTCAGAGAAGGTTGTACAGTATCAATCTATATTGAAGATGTCTTTCCATGATTGGTACTGTAGAAAGAGTTAAAAACCAAATATTTAAAGTAGGATAATAACCCTTACCTCTGACACTAGAGGAAATACATGACGAGCATGTTACATTGTGCACAGATAGGATTCTAATGATTAAAGCCCAAATCAGATCAACTCATCAAACTTGTTAACGAAAGCACTCCTTTGATTAAAATTGCTCAGTAAAGTGGTCATGTGGAAATCTTAATGGGCAACATGGCTTGTAAAAAGTAAGTGAAAAGATGTGAAGGTTTTGTCCACTATTGGTTTCAGATGAGAATAGTCCAGCACCTCAACAGATACAAGTTTGAACGAGTTGGCAGCACTCTCTCGGTAGGGGCAATGCAGTTGTTGAACTTTAACAGTATTATTATTATATAGCAGTGGTCTTGTGTCTTGTTCCCTGAGGCACAGGGGCACAAGTTCCCTGAGGGAGAGTGTTCCCAGAAGGTTATTGGAGGAGCCAGAGTCAGGATAGAGCAGCTGGAGAAAAATTCAGCAGAAAATATGTGGAGCTGTGCCAAGAGACTCTGGGCCAGGAGGAATATTCATAGAATCATAAAACGGTTTGGGTTCAAAGGGACTTGAAAGTCCATCTAGTTCCAAGCCCCCTGCCATGGGCAGGGACACCTTTCACTAAACCATGTTGCTCAAACCCCCATCCAGCGCCACCCTATATTGTAGTGGAGCTGTCAAGTGAATTGCCTGAGGAGGCTTCCGCAAGAAGCCACAACCGTAGAGGGCATGCAGGCTTGCCAAGGATGGGGGAACAGATGAAGGTGGGTGTTTGTGGGTTTTCATCAGAGCAAAAGTGAAGCCTTCCCTCTCGTTCCATCCTTTGGGGTGCCTCTTGCGGTCCCCTTGGGAAATTACTGTGCTGTGAGCGGCCTGTGGAGTGAGTCTGGACTGTCCTCTGAGGAAAGTGAAAACAAGGGCTGTTTAGGCAGCAAACCTGGATATATATACTTGCAGCATAGCAAGTAGGATGCTGCTTAGCTCATTAAGAGGCGCATTTGGAGGGCTGCAGTTAATGTGATGCTGAACAAGCTGCTTGCTGGGTACCACATGCCTGGGGAAGAGGCCGTTGCTCACCTGAGATAACGTTGGTAAGGCTGCTGAGATCAAAAACCAACCCTTTATCCAGGGTTCAGTGAGTCACAGCTTTTGAAGTTGTCATCAAATACTCCTGAGCTTGCAGTCCAGCAAGGAGTTAAAGGGGAAAATCAAAGGGGGTGCATGTTTTTTTTTGGACTGCAGTAGATCTACCAAATCCAAACCAGAAAGAAAGTGTGTGTGTGTATAGGGAATAACCCCTCAGATGTATTAAAGAAAACCAACAACCTCAAAACTCTCTTATGCTTGAAAGCCAGTTTTAGTGGTGGTTTTTATAGTTTGGGTTTGTGGATTTTTTTTCTTTGTTTTGTTTTTTTGGTTGTTTTGTTTTGGGGTTTTTTTTGTTTATTTGTTTGGGGGGTTTTTTTTTGTTTTTTTTTTTACTAGTACCATCTAGTAAGATCTGCTTTCTTCAGCTATGCTAGGAGCATCAGATGCAAGAGAGGTGATATAGAAAAGCACATGGCCACCTGTTTGCAATTTGAGGTGCAGTGGGGAGGACATTTTTCAGTCAATCCACTCCCTTGGCCATGCAAGGGTAGGAGAAATCTTGTGTACATGACTGGGGTTTGAAGTGGAAGGACCATGTGTGGATCAAGACCACTCTTCAGCATCTTAGAGCCCTTTCATTATGAAAAAAACCCATTGCTATCCTTAATTCCATTCCATGCAAATGTAAGCAGACACCTCTCCAGCCTCTGGTTAATTCATAAAATGGTGCTTGCAGTGTAAGTTACGGGAGCAACTGAGCTGCAGCAAGGGAGAGAGTAGCAAAAAAACCAATTTCCTAAGAATGTTCTCAGAGGCACAACAGTGATTAACTAAAGGAGCAAAATCAGTAGTTAAGTGCAGGAACCAGTCTGTGAAAACTCACTCAAATACATCATCCTGAGAAAACTGCTGCACTTTCTTTCAAATCCTAAGTATCTTCTTTCTTCAACAAGAAGGAAGTTAAATCCATATACAGTTAAATCCATATACAAGAAGGATACTGCAACACAAGCTTTGTATTTCATGGTCACTTCTTTGTATTTCATGGCCACTACTACAAAAAGTGCGGCAAATTGCTTCTGGCGTCCTCCCCTTGATTTGGTCACTCTAAGTGTTTACAAATCATTATCCTGCAAAATAATTAACTCAGTGCTGTTAGGACTTGAAACTTTGAACAAATGCTGAAATTATGAACACTTGAGATGTATAAGAATAGTGACAGTGGTCATTACCATCAACAAAAATAAAGGGAAGACAGATTTTACTGATTGAGCATTTTGCCTCAAGACTAAAGAAATAAGTGTGCTGTTGCAGAACAGAATGTTCTCTGGGCATTAAA
Source organism: Ifrita kowaldi (assembly GCA_013398055.1). Lineage (NCBI taxonomy): Eukaryota > Metazoa > Chordata > Aves > Passeriformes > Cinclosomatidae > Ifrita > Ifrita kowaldi. The sequence continues at coordinate 103,128 of VZRS01013569.1, forward strand.
AATGATTCATTTTAAATACGAGGGGGGTGTTTACCCCTTATTTTTCAAAGATAAAATTAATGCAATCTCTCATACCATCTTAAGGCATGATATGTATGTCTCCTTAAATACCATACTGTATTCACTATGCTGTTCTCCTCTATTCCCTTCTGTCTTTGGCTGGGGAGAAGCCACCATGTGCAATAAATCATTCATGCAGTTTGGTGGCTGTACCATACATTTTGGTAGCTTCTGTGTGTACTCATCCATATATATGTTGAGTCACTTCTTGCTGCTCAGGAAAAAGGAAAACCATCCCAGCAGAAAAAAAGCATTTTCCTTTGTAGGTCCTCTGTGAAGACACCAGTACTTTCCATAGCTGGTGTTCATGTAGTTGTAGGATCTTTATGTCTTGGACACATCCAGTGCTCTGTGACTGCAAGTTGCCATTGGAGTCAAAAGGTAAGAACTGGAAAGATGTACAGTGTGATTATAGGTTTTGGTTTATTTAGAAAATCAAGGTAAAAGCCTTCTTGGTTTGTCCTACAAAAAGCATTCAAATTAAAGTATTTTTAAGCAACATTTTGAGCCCATGGATTCCTGCCATCTTATAAAATACATGACTGCAACATAAAATGACCTGAAGTACGCATCCTGAAACAGAAATGAGCATGGGATACCACTGAAGGAATAAGTGATGAAGCCTGCTAAGACAACAACAAAGACACACTGATGTGAACAGTGCTACAAGGAACCTCATGGTATTTTATTAAAAGGTCAGCTGTAACCATCAGGGTGTTTCTTCTCCTGAAGCTTTATAAATGTCATTGAAAAGAAGATAAAGAGCAAAAACTGTATGAACATATGCATTTCATCAGATGTGTATAGTGGTCACAGATAGCAGTCCTACTCTCAAACTTGGGCAAGGATAGCACAGAGTTTTTTCTAACACACACATAAATGAAGAGAGACATCCTTTTCTTAGAAAACAAAAATAACAACATCGCAGAATCAACATTAAACATAGCTGACCTTGAAAGTACTGTTGAAGAACTGAAATTTTTTTCTTCCAATTGTAATATTTCATGAGCTTTATACAGTGACCTGGATGCTCTGAAAAAGAATCCAGCCAATGTATTGCAGATGAACCAAGTCTCAATAAGCAAGAAGGTAAACTAAGTCTCTGGAGCCACTGCTGAAAGGATGCATCTTGGCTGTATCAGCTAGAAGAAATGATTCTGTCTAGTCCAGCTCTGTAAGTACAAATTGCTGGCATTTAGTATTATCAGTCTTTTTGAGGGATAAAACAACTAAGCAAATAAAAAATAGGTTGTATCAGGCTCCTTAATTTGTCTGTGAATTTCTCAAGTACATTTTCAGTTGCAAAAGTCTTGTAACTACTGAAGTTTAAAAATAGTCCAAAGACCTGTAATATTTCCATTTTAAGTTCCATCTGATAGTTGAATGGGACCGAACCTGAATCTATTAAATATGAATTAACTAAAGTCTGTGTTAAACCTAAATAAACCTAAATCTGAACTCTTTCCTCCCTTATTTATAATCCCAGCCTCTGGATATCCTGGCTCAAGACATTCTGGCATCTGTTGCTGTCCAGTGGAAACCATTTGCATGCTTGACTGCTGTAGAAGTAAGATGGCTCCTGTGGCCTGCACTTATGTAGTGCTACCATGCAAAGCTCTCAGAGCACTTAACAAACCTTGCATAACTTTCACAGAGGTCTTGCCCTGTCAAAGTGCATAAACATGTCTTTACCTTTTAATTGAAGCCAAATTAACTTTGTGTATTTTGAGATTCCATACATCTAAGTCCTTTGCTTGATCATATCCAAAAGGGCGTGTTGTGTGCGTCGTGGTTTCACCCCAGCCAGCAGCCAAGCGCCATGCAGCAGGGATCGGGGAGAGAATCCTAAGGGTAAGAGCCAGAAAAGTCATGAGTTGAGATAAAGGCAATTTAATACAGAAAGCAGAAGCTGTGCACACAAGCAAAGCAAAGCACGGGATGAATTCAGTGCTTCCCACAGGCAGGTAGATATTCAGCCATCTCCAGCAGAGCAGGGCCCCATCACACACAACAGTGACTTGGGAAGACAAATTCCATCACTCCAAATGTCCCCCCCTTCTTCCTTCTTCCCCCCACTTGTGACAGCATGATGTCACATGGTCTGGAATGTCCCTTTGGTCAGTTTGGGTCACATGTCCTGGCTGTGTCTCCTCCCAATCTCCCGTGCACCCCCAACTTCCCTACCAGCGTGGCAGTAGGAAAAGCAGAAAAGGCTCTGTGCAAGCCCTGCAGTAACAGTAATAACAAAACCTTTTTATATTATCAACCCTGTGTTCAGCACAAATCCAAAACACAGCCCCATACCAGCCACTGTGAGGAAAATTAACCATCCAAGCCAAAACCATCCCAGTGTGAAAGGAGTTTGTTTTTCCCTTTTCTTACTTTTTAAAAAATTTTTAATCTGAGCTTGCTTATGACCCTTTGGTTGAAAAGAAGACATTCTGTCCTCTTCCCTTCAGCGTCATTGTACGTTGGGAACCCTAGAGACATTTTCTCACTGAACATCTGAGACTCAAAACTTGCACAGCCTCGTATCACGGAAGCCCAGCCAATTTGGTAGACTGGAGAAGGAAGGAAATTCTTTTAATTCCTGACTCCAGGTTCAACCAGTTGATTAGGAAGCAACATGCCAAGACTTTGGACTGAGTGTAATAACTGTTGTGTTAAAGAAACGATGACAGACCACTTAAAGAAATGGTGACAGACAGCAAATATTTTTGTAACATTCTTTTGCCCATACCTTGGTGGGAGGAGAAAGAAATAGAGGAAAATAGGAGGCATAAAACAATATTCCATTGCCAAGAAATGATGAAAAGGTTATGTTTGCATCTTAGCAACTCATTTCAAGATTGATGCCTAGCTGGAGGGCAGCTGTTGACTTATGGCAATATTTGACTGTGGCACTGAATTTATGTTACTTGGCAACGGTAACACACATTAAGTAGGAATGCAGCACACCTCCTGGCTGGGCCAGCCTGCATCCCTTCAATCATGCACACCAGTATGTGAGACAGATTGGATCTGTGGCTTCTGCCAAATTCCTTGTAAAATTTAAGTGCAGATGCCTCTCACAAAATTAAAGGTTATTTTAACTATATTTCTTTTCCAAAAATACTTGTCATAACACAGGGAGGACCCTTGATTTTCTTTCAAGGACATGAAATGCTTAGAACATCTGAACTTACAATGTCTTTCTTCAGGGCACAAGGCACTGAGTTACACAAACTCTCAGGATGGAGCTGACGTGCTTTTGCCACCTTACAGGAAAATTCCTTTCCAGTGCAGGTGAGGAGGGAAATGCTTCTTATAGTGTTCAGGGACATTCATAGATGTATAAAGAAAATCACACAAAAAAAAAGAAAAATAAAGAACTCTGATTATGAATAGCTAATGTTTACCAATTTGTTTCATTTTTAAGTTGGACCAATTTGCTTAGGTCCTATATTTTGGAATTTGTTGCCTGAAGTAACAAACAACAAGCAAACTAAGCTTTAAAAGACCCACCGTGAGCAGGTACTGCTCAGAGCAAAAAGGAGAAAAGGAGTCCCATGCATCTCTAGATGAAAGCAGGGAGAGCAGGATCCCTCCACCAACCCTTCACTCCTCTCTCTGCCTGTGATGGGTTGGCCTTGGCTGGCTGTCATTGGCCCACCAAGCTGCTCGCTCGTTCCCCATCCTCAGCAGAAGGAGAAAATAAGATGAAAAAACTCCTGGGTTGAGATAAGGACAAGGATGCCACTTACCAATCACTCTCATGGGTGACTCAGCTTGGGGATAGTAATTTAATTTATTACCAGTTAATAAAAAAGAAGTATAATGAGAAATTAAACATAATCACCTTCCCCCGACTCCCCACCTCATTCTTCCCAGGCTCAACTTCACTCCCAACTCTTCCACCTCCCCTTCACTCCCCAAATGTCTCATGGGAATGGGGATTATGGTCTGTTGACAACTCTTCTCTCTGCTTTTCCTCCTCCCTCCATATTGTCCCTATTTTGTATAGGGTTCTGCCTATAGGAGACAGACCTTCATCACCATGGGTTCTTCCCATGGCCTGCAGTGCTTCAAGAAGTTCTCTAGCATGGATCCTTTCTAGATGTCCTGTTCTTTGGGAATGGACTGCTGTAGTGTGGTGTGTCCCCTATGGGCCACAGGCCCTGCCAGAATAGTCTCTGGGCAGAGTATTTAGAAACAGTCCCGGGAAAGGTGTTGCAATGATGCCCTCTGTCTCTCTGCCAGTGGTGGGAAAGAGCTGCCTGGAAGGACAAGTAAGTTGCATCTGGCACTTCAGATTGGTTCAATGTGGCATTTAGGGCTGTATAAAAAACATGACTGCTTGAACAGAAGAGGAGATAAAATTCAGGACCTTTAAGCAGTGACAGTTTCAGCAGCTGAGGGTATCCATGTCAGTGTTTTAAAATGAGTGGGCAGAGAAAATAAATACCCAGAAAACTTCCACATGTGGAAGAGAAGGGGTATCTTGCCTCTCAAACAAACCTCACTTAAAAACATTTGAAAACTGTTTAGTAGAGTTGCAAGCTAAAAGAAGAGGAGAACTGCAGTTGAAATGAGGCAAGGAGTGCAGAACATTTTTGTGCCATTGCTTGAACAAACATATAAATAAACTACATTCTGACAGATTGGCTTATAGCAGTGGATTTAGAGGAAATGGAAAAGGAAAGAATCATGACAAAACATTTATTTTGCATTTGCTTTGCAAAATGAGAAAACTATGTAGCAGTTTAATAAAATATAGTTTCCATTATAATTAACTAAGCTACATTTGCATTACAATAGAGTGCAACTTGAATGCTCTGCATATATCCTAAAGATTTCATGAGAAGATCAACTTTTAATCAGCTAAGGTCTAAAGCTCTACAGTTACACCGAGCCAAAGTTCCATTGCCAAGGCTACTCAGCTGAAGCTTTCTGAATGTCATTCCTATTAGTCATTCATTAAAAAACATTGCCTTTCATTAGAAGCAGGATTGAGCAAAGCACTTAAGAAACTGGAAATCCAATGATTCAATCTGAGGGACCAAAGAATCAGAATTTCCCGAGCTTTGGTGCTTTATCTCAAGGAAAGTTGAATGTGTCAGTTTAATTTAGAAAATCAACTCAATTTTATTTTATTTTATTTTATTTTATTTTATTTTTTCAAGCAAAGAATAAATATTTGGGGTTAAACTCTGGGTGTTTGAGTTTATGAAGATGCTCAATAAATAAAATAATAAGAACAAGACAATTGTTGTGACACACTAGTTAAAAAAGCCTTCCTGCCTCAAGTTAACCAGGAATACAGTGAGCAAGAGAAAATAAGGGGAAAATAAAATGCCCCCAAAACAAATAACAGTAAAAAACCTGATAGAAAAAGGTGCTTCTTAAATACGTTCTTAAGATAACACAGCTGGTGGAAAGAACCTCTGAAAAAATATTGGAAATATGATGTGATTAGACAGAATCCATGTGGGTGTTTTTGCTTCTTTGCTGCAGAAGGGTATTGCTAGACAGGTTTACCTTACCTTAAAATAACCTTTAGTTTGAAACTTCTAATGAAAAAGACTGGTTAGGAAAACTACTGGAAAGATGATGCTTCATTATGTTAGAGTTAGATTAAATTTTGAAGTTATGACTAGATAGCTTTTAAATTAATGGAAAAAATGCCAATCTATTTTAAAAATACAGTGCCTTTTTCTGACAATACTGTTTTTCCACCGGGCTCTTTCTTGCTCTCTGGCTGACTTCTCAGAAAGGAAAAGAGAAGAGAATAGGAGAATGGAAGCTGAATAACAGTACGTCTTGTTCTTTGGGAAAGATAAGTGAACAAACAGTTAAACACTAGCTACAAAGGCAGAGAAGAATTGTCAGTAATGTGAAAAAATCTATTGCAAAATAAAAACAATTTAAGAAATGTTATAAAATTGATCAAACTTTTTATCTATTTGATTTTTATTTAAATTTCTGCTTGGTAATAGTTTGTAATTGGAAGATAATTTATTTTGGAAGATTATTTGTTATGGTGACAATTGGGCACCAACAGAAAGCAACACAATGTGCCTGTGATGTAAGTACTGTTATTGTGTTTCGGGGCAAATAAAAGGTCTTTGATGAAGAGCTCTGCAGCTTATACAACTGGTGTGAGTTCTGGGAAAGCAAAATTAGACTGAAGTTCTCTTTCCCTGCTCAAAAACCTGTACCTGCCTATTTGCAGTGCTCTGGTGGAAAACTCTATTTGGCCACTAGCAACCGTATAACAGTGACGTTGTAGCAGGGCAAGGGTTAAGAGGTAGGACTTTCTGATGTCCTTGCTGAGATGCTTCACAGCTTCACAGCTGAGATGCCTTTCACAGCTGTCCAAGTACAGAAAGGATTCCCTGTCACATCAGAGAAAGTGTTGTGCCAGTAATGTGCAATAACTGGCCTGGGTGGAAGTAGAGGAGGGAATCTATGCAGTTTTATCTGTTAATAGTGCATTAACTGGTATTAGATGGTGATTCCAAGTATTTTAATGGTGGGTTTTGTTTAGTTTCTTGGATGGTAAATTAATCTCTCTTTCTATCAATGCCTATTACTGTTTTAAATTCAAATGGTATGTACACGGAGACATTAAGAAGGATATATATGTCTGAAACCTAGTGAAAAAAGCATATTCATGTGTATCTAAAACCATATCCATGAACCCAGCACTAGAAAATATCCTAGTTTTTGCAGGATTGAATTGTCACCCTACTGAATTTGTTGGGAAATTTTCCATATATTTCAGAAGGCCCTTTATCTTTTTTTGGTTGTTAGAAGAAAATTAATATTTTAATTCTAGATATCCTGTGAGATGCAGATTTAAAAAAAAAAAAAAAAAAGTGAAAAATATCCAAATCCCTTCCCATGAAAAGATCCAGAAGAAGGATGAGGCAGTTTGCATAAAGAGAGAAGACCTAGGTGGTCATGGATTAAAATAGCTTTTTTTTGAAAGGAGGAAAGGAAGTGGTTATGAAAGTGATTTTTGGTAGCATAAAACACATGTTGAAAGATGGAAGATTTTCAAATAGAATTCACATCTTGGATATGAACCTGGAAGTTTGCTCTGTTTAGATTTTGACCCAGTATGTGAATGGAAAAGCTCTAAATTGAGTAAATTTGAAGTGAATTGCTAAAGAATGAAGAGGAATTAGGAAAGCATGTCCCTTTCAGTGCAAGACAGAGAAATTCAATAAATAGGGATTACTAGCCTGTCATATTTTTGCTATCAGCAACATTCCCTCTAAAAATTAAACAGTTCTATAATGATCTCTAATATTTCTGTGCTGCTTCTGGGTGAAAACTGTCAAATATGTACATAGGTTGTGACATTTAAATAAAATGGCACCACATTTAAAATGTATCCTGAGGTATAGCTGAAGAAAACTGCAATAATATTTTTCCTATTGGAAAATCAAACACTATTTATTAAATTCAAATCAGATGCATGAGGTATGTCCCCCTTGCAGGGAGGTCAACTGCTGAGAACAGTTCACCTAGATAATTTCAATCCTGTTAGTACTGCCAAGGACAGATCATTTTTACAGCTTGGTATAAATAATAAATGGGTGGTAAAAAGCCCCAGACGAGGGCACAGCAAATTTCATTGTCTTCTCTTTGCAGTGTGGTGTTTTGTGCAGCTGTTCAGAGCATGCAAAAACAGCTACCATGCTGTCCTGGTTGTGTTGTACATCACTTCTGTCGTGTTGGTGTAATGGACTGATCAAAGCACCAACTGGTGGAGAGGTAATGTCTGATAGTTGAAGTGTGAACCTCTCTGTTCATTACAAAAGCTCTTCAGAATGCTGCATTGGATTCTATCCAGGGTTCCAGACAAGGTTACAGGCTTTGGTGGCCAAAGTCCTACAGATTCGCACACTGAATTAAGCAAATTTCGCTGAAATAATTTTAAAATTGGGCTAGTTGTAATTGCAGCTGGAATAAGTTAACTAGAGAAGTACCTAGTATAGAGAAGATGTGTAAAATTGCCCTGAATGTATTGGTCTTTAGCTAATTGTTCACAAAAACCTGAAAACGTGCTAAGCCTGCTACTACTTGGTCTCTGTTCTTCATTAATATCAATATCACTGACTTCAGCTGATATTGGAATAGTAGCCTAAAAGCCTTCTGAAATTAATTTAATATGAAAGCACAGGAAAAGCTGCCAACAGAAACGTTACTTGGAGCCTAATTCTGCTCTGAAATACTCCTGTTCTTCTACCCTTAGGTGTTGTGTTTTTGAGGGGAAAAAGTTTCTCATTTTATATTACTTACCCAGAGCTTTCCTTAATTGCAACCAGAACAGCAAGGTAATTGCAAACATTTTTGGGCAGGCTAGTGAAGAACATAATTTTTGTTCCCTTTTAAACTTCACTTGGTTTAAGGAATTCACATATACCTGTGTTCTTCAACTTCTAAGGGATCAGTGGGAGTACTAAGCAAAGCAAAGCTATCAGCAGAGGCTGAAATTCACTAAAGACAGTACGCAGCTTCACTGGAAAACTTTTATGGGGCCTTCAAACTGAAAAATACCAGTGACTTACATCAAAGACCAGAAAACATTTTCTCCTTCTGGCCATTTCTCATTTGATTCATAGAGTTCTGCTTTATTTCTGTGCAAAGGAGGCTGTACACTCAGATTCATTATATAACTGAGTCTGAAACTCATTTTATGACTCACACTTTGATGCTGACCTCTGCACCTGCTCGGATTCTCAGCATTTAAAGAGGGAGTATGAGTCAAAAGGCTTTCATTGCGAAGACGCTGCCACACTATTATAGGCTCAGGCTGAAACTAATTTAATGAATGAGGCTGCTCTCTGTATCAAAGATTGCTTCCCACGGTCAGATGTATTACCTTGCATCACCAAAGACCAGCAGCAGGTGCTAGTTTTGCTAAGCTAAGGCATGGATGTATATGAAAATGGCAAGGAATCCTATGGCCCTTCTTGAGCAGAGAGCAAGCTTCCAGTAACACACAGGAGGTGCATTTGCATTTATCTTAATAAATGGAAATTACCTAGTGGCTGCAGACATCTGTCAAGTTATCTGTGGGAAATATCTCAGCCTGTGCCAGCCCTGTGGGGCGTTCTGCAGATTGCAGGACATGCAGGCAGCTGATTCCTACTGCTGAGGTGATAAAAATGTGTGCATCATTAAGGGGTACTCTGAAGAGCCACAACTCTCCAAGAACAAAGCAGCATCTGTCTCTTCAGTCCAGCATGAAAAACTAGAATGATTTCTCCTCCACTTTCCTTTCTCTAACACTTTCTACTTAAATTTCACCCTGGAATTAGAAAAACAACCCTACAAAAAATGGATGAACCACATGTCAAGAGACCTGTCTCCTATCCTCATGGCAAGACAAATATATTCCTAAACCCTTCCTAATGGATGTTTCATTAACCAAACTAGAAAAACCCCTGGGATGGGCTTACATTACATACACAGGCTACCTGCCTCAGAGATATCCATTGCCTTATAGCTGGAGACTTCTTTTGCCCCTAATGTCCACCTTAAAATCCTTGCTGCAATTTGTGTCCATCATGTCATGTCCCTTCCCATGCTGATGGATTTGAAGTGTCTTTTTTCCATGTCTTTCTTCACTCACTTCCTCTCCTGATTAAACTGTTCTTTCGTGTCTTTGCACAGGCCACATGCCCTAAGCTTTTGAAAATTTTTACTATTACAGGTTTTTATCTTAAATCAGTGAAAAAGAATTATTTTTATACAATAATCGTGCTAAATATTGTAAAGACCAGATCCTAATGCCTTGATGAACAGAACTTTTTTAATGAAAGTGATGATTATGGAGAATTCTTTAGGTAGGTGCTTAAATGTTATTTAAGGCAATACAAATGCACACACACAAATACACACAAAGAATTCCACAGATATGAAAATCACAGGCACTCTGCAAGAATAGAGACCAAATATATAAATTCAATATTTCATTCCCAACTGTCTTGAATTGTTGCCCTAGAAAGGCATGAAAATGATGGGTAAAGAAGAATAACTTCTCTGTAACAGCTCTTAGATATATTTGAGTCTCCTAAAGCAGTTTTTCATGAGCAAAAGCACTTTAGTGGAAGGTGAAAAATGAATGCTTACAGGAATGCCACTTATGCAATCTGAAAGGAATGTTAATAGAGTTTATTTTGTCAGTGATACTTGTTGTTATCAACTGAGATGTGCTTATGTGTTTGATGGCTTTATGAATTTCCCTGAAAACATTGTTTATCCTGTAGAGTTGGATGGGAATCACCATAAATGTTATCCTCCTCTAGATCCTGACTCTGCAGAACATTTAAGAACATAGTTAATTCTGAATAAAAGCTTCAGTTTCAATACTTCAGTAAGAAACAAATATGTACTTAGCATTAAGCACATCTTAAAGGACTTTTGCTAAATCGCAGTGTTATTTTCAGGTAGTTTCATTTTCTTTACCGTTCAATGATTCAGTGCTATATGATTTATTGCTTGTTACAATGCATCTTTCATCACTACCTTTCCTGCTCCTTTGTTGTTCAGATGTGCATTGCTACTATAAATAATGCTGTTGTGCAAGCATGAAAAAAGAGTTACCTCCAGCAACTATCATTGTATGCTGTCACAAAGTTTGTGAAGGTTAAAGATTAATGCTTAAATAAGGTACTTAATAATGTTCACATTATATATCATATATCTTCTATGCACTGGCACTATTTTTTCCTCTTTTGCTAAGGGAAGATGTGTTATTGAATAATGATGGTTACAATAGCTATTTTAAAACATTGAACTGTTGTTTTATAGCTGCAAATGATTCAGACCTTTAAAGTTTGGACCATTTACTGAAGAGATGATGAGCTTGTCGTGCTTTGCTCCTGTCCATTACACAGATTTTCTGGATGGAGAACTCATCTTGCTATGTGCGAATGCTCTGATGCTTACCTACACCTAAAGGAGTGGCTTCAAATTTTAAATTTCTTGCAGCTGAGAATACATAAATGTAGCTGAGTTTAAGCAACACTCTTTCATCTCAGTTGACTCAAGTGTTCTGTCATCTTGTTCTTTGACTTTTAAGACCTTTGGTCTAGGCACCTCTGTCTTCTGTCACAATGTATGTGGATCTTACCTGCTGAAATCAGTGCGATCTGCTCTCCTAGCTGGGTGTCATACGGGCTGATGGAGAACAGCGGTGCAAATTCCTCTTGTGAGTTGATAATTGCTCTGACAAAGCTGGTTTATTACTGCACTGAGTAGGATCTATAGATGAGAAGATGTTTCCAGCAAACCCCTGATTTAGGAGACACTGCCTTTCATGGCATTGACATCTTATGGATGGTAAAAAGGATCATTACTGACTGACAGGCAGAACTTGACAAAACAGCTGCTGGTAAAGCAGGAGATAGGATTCTCTTTTATTAAAAGGCAGTGATTTTTTGAAGTACTGGGTCTCACACACATCAGGCTTAGTGTGTGTTTTCTGAATCCCAGGCAGTTTCAGCAGAACCACTCCAGAGCTTGCAGTGTCTCTGTCTGAGTTTAGGAAATTGAAAGCTCATTAACTTTTGGTTCTCAACAGACAGATGCTCGGTGAAGAGCCCTGACAGATCTTTGGCTTGTCAATTTGTACAAAAGTTTGGAAACATGAAGTGGAAGAATAGGGACTTGGGGAGTGAAGGGAAGAAAGTTTCCATGAACTAGAAATCCTGCTTTTTATCTTCCTCCACTTCAAGCTATGATAATGAAATATGTCTTTGCAGCAGCTGGAAACACTTGAAGGTGTAGGTTTGCCCATGGATGTGAGACAGTGGAAAATTCAATGATATGGGAGAACTAGCTGTGCAGTAGTGTGACTAATACTGAGGTGAGCTTTATGTAATTTGTCAGCTGTGTCCTTCCTCCAACTTTTTGCTAGAACCATGTGGGCAGGATCGGTGTGTCAGTAACCTGTAATCACCTTGAGAAACCCACCTGCCTTCTGCATCTCTAGGGTGTTTTCTTCTGGTTCCAATGTGCAGCATGCAATGCTCCTGCTGGAGATACTGAGGATGAGTGCTGTTGTTGATTTTTAAACACCAGCAGAGACAGTTTTCTTTTATCTTTTTCACAGGTAGAACTCATGGAGTACCTGCTCTTCCTGCTGTCACTGATGCTCTGTGAAGCCTCTATTAACTTTTCAAGGCAACCCATCAAAGTTTAGCTAGTTTTTATATGCTGGATTTGTCCTCAAAATTTTACCTGGGTTTGGAAACAAGCATGATGCCTCACACGTAGGGAGTAGCTGATTTCTGCCTTTTAAAGTGCAGACCCTGTACCGTGTGCTTTATTTTCAGAGAATGCATGGAGTGAAAATGGTGTTTGGAAAGTCATTTGGAGGGAAAAATTGTCACAATACTGCAAAATGATCTGATCAGCCACTTGCAAGCTGCCGTATCCAAGGCTTCTTATACCTGATTGTAGCAGTGGGCTTCTGGGAGAGTTGGTTTTGGGAGCATCAGTGTACTTTACAATAAAGGCAGGCCACAGAACATCTGTGGCTATTGATTTTTTAAGTATAATTATGGGACAATAATTGTGTTTAAATAAAATTTCATCTTGTCTCTTCAGGTTGGGGATCAAACTGAGTTTTCATTGTGAGATGGGGAAAAAAATCACACTTACTTTGGTCTCCAGAAGAAAGGTAGGTGTCAAGAGGTGCGATGCTTCATTTTAAAGTCACACTAGTCACGTGCAGCCTTTTTCCCACTGCACAGATGTAGGACAAGCTTGATGATTCACCTCCATGAGTGGATTTTGTTTGTTCACTCCTACAAGTAAGTTCCCTGTCCCCAGAGAATCTGCCTTGCTGCACCTGAAACCCTGCCATCAGCAATCAAAAGCAAATGTGTTAATTAATGAGGTGTCTTTATGGAGTTAAGTTTATCACCAGGTTGTGGCCACTCGGGCAGTGTGGTCACTTCATAACCTGGCTCCACTAGCAGGTATTACCTTGGGTGGATTTCAGGGTGCTCCATACTGTAAAATTAACTGCTGCTCACCTCTTTCCTTCTAATTGCTGGTGTCAAATTATTGGGTTCACGCTTCCATTTGAAAGGCAGCAGTGAAGGTGCAGAAACCACTGATAGCTGAACTCATTATTTATCCACTTTATAGTGTTCAGGAGGGACATTCTGTGGTTTAATGGTCTCTGCTATAAAAAACATCTAAAAACCCAGGCATTACGCTGATGCTGCAGGTGGTGGCCAAAAACCTTAACCTTCCTGCCATTGGAGCTATATCCCTAACCTTGCATGACTGTGTTCCCTAAACTGGGAAATTTGAGCGTAGTGGGGCACACCCAGGATTGGAGGTGAGCTGTGTTACACTGTGGGCAAAGGGGCTGAGCCCAGGTGAGAAAGGCAGGAGGATGCTCCCCCTCTGTTATCCAGCTCTTCTCACCCACCAGCTTTGTTGATACCAGGAACAGAGGAGAGGAGGAAAAATATTCTGACTCTGACCTGAACTGAAGGGCGTTGCCCTTAAGTGATGACACGAAGATAGGATCTGGGTTCATCTGCAGGCAAACCACTAAGAACCAGTAAGAGGCCAATGTGATAAAAACTTAATGGCTTTTTGCTTTCACAAGTAGTGTTCAACTTAGCAAACACTTTCAGCTAAAATAAAAGGTCAGAGAAATTGCAACTTCAACACTTTCCCTGTGGAATAGTTAATTTTCTTCACTGTGGAAGTTTTAAAACATTATAGCACCATTTACTTGTAGTTAAACTAAAAAAAAACCAAACCAAACCAATTACCTGACCTAAAGAAACACAGCTGAAATTTTCTATTTTCATTCACTACCTGAGTGAGCTTGTACCTCCTGTCCTCACAGTTTGTCAGCACAGTTCCAAAAAGTAGTGTAGGAGAAAAAGTACAGAAGGTGAAATGCATACCCAGTCTCAGCTAGACACAGCTATGGATATGCTATGATGTGGTACAGGCTCAGGTTAATTTTGGACAGGTCCCTCAAAGATTTCACTATAACTAATGTAATTGCTGACCTAATACCAAGCATCTAGAGAGTCTGGGATGGATTAATAAAACATATATTCTTCTTTTTTTTTCTTCAATTACATTGTACATATATATTATACGTATGTATAATTTACTGTTCTGTCTTTGAAGTCTAATCTATTTGATAGTGTGGAACAGTGATTTTAAATTCACCTATGCCTAATTATTTCATCTTCTCCTTTGACTCTCTCAACCTTCTTCAAACAGAAGAGATTTATCTTTGGAGCATGTTGGGATTTGAACAGAACAAATTAGATGTTGACATGAATTCTTTTAAGCATAATTAAAATGCAGGACCAAGTCACATTTCCATACCTTTAAAAAAACATTTTATTTCACTAAATATTTAATGCTAGGATGGATAATCCATATTCATCTTACAGTACCATGCAGTCACTGTAAAATTGCAGGCCATCAATCCTTTCTTGAGCTCCTTGAATCTACAATAAACACATGGGCTAAGATTGCCTTATAAAGTTCAGGCAAATGCTCGTCGAAGTTGAGCCATGTTTAAATCAGTAGACCAGATCATCCAGTTCTGTTCTCTACTCCATCCAAGAGATGCTGTTCCCTGCTATACTAACTATTTGGTGATTACTCGAGTGTGCTCATCAGGAGGAATATCACTTGATTTTTCTGGCCTTACCTGAGCTGTACTGCAGGGCAGGGACCCTGACCACCTGAGCAAGGGACACTGATGCTCATCAAACAGGGCAGCAGAAGCTGACAAGCCTTGGCCTTAGACTTCATGCATGTTGGGACGGAAGAAATGTTGGGACTGGGAAGACAAAAAAATCCAATTGAGGTCCCAGGTTTTTAAGGACAGAAGCTGTACAAGAAAGTTTTCTAAGTTCTCCTTTGTTTACGTTTTCTTCTTCAGATCTTACCTTCAGTTTGTCACTCATTGCTTCTTACGGTCCTAGCCTTCTGGTATGGATTGTGCATTGATTACACAGATTTTTGTGTGTTTGGGGTTTTTTTTGTTTTATTTTGATTTTGGTTTTTTGTTTGTTTTCTTGGTTTTGTTTGGATTTCTTTTCATTTGTTGGTTTTTTTTTTTTTTCTTTTCAAAAAGACTATCCATTCATTGTGTGTCAATGATTTTCAGAACAGGAAGCTCTGAAATTTAGCCTAATTCAAATTTCTACTAATATTATATATACATATATACATATATAAAAATATATGTATGTATAAATTTATGAAAATTTGCCACATATTTCATTTTAAAAAATGGTACAGTTTAAGGATTGCTGGTGTCAAACGCCTCATAAAAGGGAAGGTTACTTTTGACAAAAAAGTTTAAAATCATAGCTTTTTTAGTCTTGATGGCTCAAAATGAATATTTTTAGCTTTTCTAAAAATTACATTTGTTCAGTAAAATACCTATTTGTTTCATATCAGTGCTGGCGGGAATTCAGACATGTCTACAGGCATTTCTATCATGGAACAAATAATGGATGTTTTTAAATTTTTTTTTCACTGCAACTGTCATGGATTGCTGCTTTGTAGAGTGAAAGAGAAGGGTGGGGGCCAGGCACCAGCAGGTATCCT
Organism: Ifrita kowaldi; assembly: GCA_013398055.1. NCBI lineage: Eukaryota > Metazoa > Chordata > Aves > Passeriformes > Cinclosomatidae > Ifrita > Ifrita kowaldi. The sequence goes on from VZRS01013569.1 coordinate 118,794, forward strand.
ATGACTTGCTCTAATTTGTGTCATTTCTTTCACAAGGTGCTGAAAGACATTTCCAGACTTTCACACCCTGAGGCAGGGCCAGATTACTTGGATTTTCATCCAAGTTCTCTCAGACACCAGCTGCTAAGGTCTGCAAATAAACAAAAAACAATTGTGTGTGTGCACACTTCCGCTTTTTGATGACAATCAAGGCCTTTTGTAGAAAGAGAAGTAAAACTTTTCACAATATGATCATGAAATGTAAACTGCAATTAGATCTACCACTAGCCAGTACACTTCCTAACCAATTTCACTGTTAAGCATGGTAAAATATGTAACAAAAGGACAGATTCTTAGTGATGTTCAAGCAGTATTTCCTCAGCTCCTAACAGTATATTTTCAAAGTTTTCTAAAGGAGACTTGCATGGTTCAATTTTTTTTGACATTTTGAAAGCATGTTAAAATCCCTTCAGCAAGTCCTATGAATAAAAATATAAAATTATTCCTTTTTTTGAAGGAAAAGATATGAAATGAGAAGTCATCAAATACATTTCGTTTCTGTAGAGAAATAATTCAAAAGCTCTATATGCATATGAAATTATTTTCCTCATCACCTTTCCAAAGAAGACAGATTTTAATTAATCCTTTCTCTGAGAAAGATATTAAATCCTCATCTAATCCCCAAGCAGCAGTTCATATAAAGTCTGGAATCTTTTTGCATGTTCATAACCACAGAAAACATTATTTTCTCCTGAAGCAAATTGTGCTACAAAAGCTTTGAATGCTTGGAGCATAGAGACGCTTTCCTTTTCCTTCATTTAATCTCTCACTGACTTGATACATGTGGATGCATAACAATAATTTTTTTTCCCTTCCAATTTTCTTTCTGTTCCAGAGATAAAACCTAAGGAACTCTACAACAATTTTGGTCTTTTAAAAAGTTCTGAAAACTTAGCTCTGAGCAGCAGGTGCAACGAAAATCTCCCACACTGATTTCTGGTTTGTTTCTAATGACTTTAGCAAATTAGGTATTGTATTTGCTATTTCATATATTCCGCCCACACCACTGTTATGCACTCGAAACTTCTCGCACTCCTGCTTCCTTGATGATACTTATTATTTTATCCTGTACTTATTATTTTACCCTGTACTGCTTTATTACAAGAACAATACTACCTGTTTCAGAGGTATGTTTGGACAAGGACTGGAAATTTCTCAGCTAACTGCAGGAGATGTTGTTTCATCTGTATAGACAGTAAATCATTTCTGCTTATACATATACGCATATCATTGCTAATGTGAAAAAAATCCACAGCTTACCTCCCAAATGTCGTCAGCAAGCCAGATCAGCTGCTCACACGCTTGGGCACAAGCTGTGAGCTGAAAAGAGCCGAGCCCAGATATTTGCATGAAGATCTGGAGCTGCTGGTCCACAACTTACTGCACATAGAGCAGCTGTCCTCAGCTAGCTCATGAGTGCTGCCTGTGTGCAACGCCATCGTGAGGGTAATCATACCCATTCTGAAAACAGCACTCTGGTTCACATTTCTCTGAGCATTTGTATCATAATTGCATTTACATTTACTCACATTTACAATGGTGAGCAGAGAATCATTAGCATGGGATATCCACATCATTGTCACCTTATTGAAATGCAAAGAGACACAACAGTCCGTTAAAATGTGGGGGCATAAAAATACTGGACTGAGTTTATTTGCTAGTTAGAATTTGCTGCATGTTCACTGGGGATGTGAATACTTACATCAATTGTATCCACAACCTTAAACTGGTTGCTAAATTTTTTATTTTTCTTTGGACAGTCTTGTTTCTTTGAACTGTGCTTTCTGTGTTCAAGTCAGTATGTGAGGCAGTTCTGTTTCACTTCTCCATTGGATTGGAACCATAATTGAATGGTTTTATTTGTGCAGAAATGGAAATGATAGCAGTGCATTTCCACATTTTTAATGAAAATATATTTCATAGTGTGATCAGGAACATCAATGAACTGCTAAAGAATTCCAGATAATATCCAAAGAAGTATGCCTGAAAAAATATATTAGCAAAAGACTGTGGTGTTTTGGAAATGAAGGTTTGTATCACACCAGACTAATTTACATCTATATTATAGTCTAAAAAGAACTGGCTTTCAGAAGACTACTTTTTTATATACAAAATATATTTTATAAAACTTTTATATATATTTTTTGATCCTGCTGGTTTTTTTTTTTATTATTATTTGCACAAAAAAAAATCTGTTTTATGGCATTTGATCTTCTGGCCAATGTAAGTTGTTAAATACCCTGCTCATGCCAATGTGCAGTGACAGATAAGCATGAACAAAGCCTTAGAGATCTGAGCCACACGAGCTCTCTGTGAAGCTGGGACGGTTTCTTCAGTGGGTATTTCTTCACTTCTGTCTGGTTCTTCTTCCTTTCCACTGCTCTGCAGTCCAGTGAATTCGAAGGAAGTGCTGGCACGAAGCTGCTGGGGTTTGAATAACTCATCCCTTTTTCTGCCCGAAAATATACATAATCCTGCTTCACGGAGATGACCTGAGATGCAATTGCATGTTATGGCCAACACTGTCTTCTTCCTCCCCACCTACCCCAACACCTTCTGACCTGGGACATGTCATTTCACAGGTTTGTTTTCTGTCTGCGCACTGCGTTTGTATGAGAGAGAGGGTGAAGTTTATCTTTTTTCCTGGAGATGGCAAAAAACTGAGTTTTAGTACTTGAGGATGTTACATTGTCCAAACTGCTCTCCAGGTGCAGTAATGATAACACTACAGTACATTTATTTTACTCTACCTTAGGCTTTTTTAAAGGGAGATTGGGTGCAACTTCCATACACTGACTTTTTTATTTCTGTGTGTATGTATCCATGTGAAGGCAGTGAGAAAGAAGCCTGCTACTGCAGAGCACTTTTAGTCTGCTCTGTGTAATTTCTTCAGTCTTTTTATAAGTGGAATTAAACCAAAGAGCAGTTAGAATTCAACCGGCTGCTTCTATATTTAATAAATAATAACTCTGCCATGAAATTGCAATTGGTAATAAAAAGTCCTGCAATTCATCTAATGACTTTCTACCTCTGTTGTAAATCTGTAATTCCAGTCTGCTGCTCATCACCACAAGACAGAGTGTGTTCATTACTTCAGGTACAACTTCTTCCGTAGAAAGGAGAGCAGGGATGCAGGCATTTAAAATTTTTTCTTCCCACACTTTCTTTTCTTCCCACTACCTCTCTATGGGCACGTTTTTTGACCTACATTGTGGTTTGTGCTGGTCTTTTCCAAAGCTTTTAGTGTTGATGGATTAGACTAATTCCGTCTGTTGCCCTCTTCTCTCTCTCTAGCGTCTGTAGTATTATTTGATCAGAGATTAAAGCTGGCAACGTAGGCTGAAAACACATTCTTATGTATTAACTACCCTCTTTTTGCTATGTTTTGAAATTTAATTTTAAACTTTACCTAAAATTGCAGTTTTTAAAAACCTTCTGCCCAACAGAAATTCATAGCAAAAGCTCAGTTTTCTGTGAAATGAGCAGCTCATTTGTTGTGTGAGTTTACCTACCCCTTCTTTGCAAAGGAGGCTTGGCACAGTTTTAGCTCACTGCTGATTCCACTGATTCCAGTTTGGCACTTGAGGACTAATGGTGTGGTCTCCTTAAACAGAGAATCAGGTCCCTGTATATACAGACTCTGTCAAAAATTATAGTCCAACACCCAGCTGGATGCTGCAAGTGCTCTGTGTGCCCAGTGTTGGGAATAACTACGCAGGCAGGAGCATCCAGGTGAATGGGGAATGACATCCAGAAGGGTCTGAGTTTCTGTCACAGGTTCTCTTTCCAAAGCTCTTCCTTATGGGAGAGGAGATTTCTTGGCCAGGGTCAGAATGGGAATGTGCAGAAGAGCAAGGTGCTTACTATCTTCCCTGAACTCCAAGCCTGAGGCTTACCCACTGGACCACACCTTGCAGAAGAAGAGAGATCAGATCCAGGCATGCTCTGAAACCTAACAGGGGAGTAATTCCTATATCGATGCAGGCTTGAATGGGAATAATGGAAATGACCTCTTGTGTGCACTCACCAGAGGTAGCAGACAGAAAGGTAAGGAGCGGGAGGAGAGGATTGTTTCTCTCCCAGAGCAGATATTATGTGATTTTCCATACTCTCTAGATTAAGATGAAATAAGAATTGGTGTAGAAGAGACTAGACTAGACTATTTTCAGTTGGAAGGGACCTACAATGATCATCTAGTCCAGCAGCCTGTTAAATTGGTTTTGGTTCAATTAAACATGGGAAAATGAAAGAAAAGTGTTTCTAAGCAACAATGTGAAAACAGAATTGAAAAGGATTCCTATTTATGTATGTTAAATGCATTATGTGTCAGTAGTGGCTAAGAAGTTGGCTTGTGGGAATCCTGAACCCAATTTTCCTCCAATGGCCTTCCTGTACTGTGGATAATAGAGCTCTGGACTGCTGAGGCTCTGGCTTGCAGCTTAGAAGATTGTGCAACAAACTGCTGATGCCAGCTATAGACAAAATGGGAACTAGTACCTGTGTCTGCACAGCCTCTTGTCCCCCCTCTCAAGATACATTAGTGCTCATTGTAGTGAAATGGGACCTTAAGCAGAGGGAGGAGCGGGGCAGGGCAGGCATACGGTTGGTGTTTTGTTCCCTGCAGTTGCCTTGTTAATGAGCATACGGTGTGCCAGGTGACGCAGTCGGGCAGGCCGGCTGCATTCCTGCCGGCTGTGCTGGCAGCTGGCCAGGGCTCACCTGAAGCCACCTCTCCCTTTTGGCAGCTTGGCTTTACTTCTGCGCTCTTTTTCCTTTCCAGATGCAGTGATTTGAGAAGGGCAGACAGTGCCTTGGCAATTGGAAGCAGAAGACTTTGAAGGCAAAATCTTTCTGGCGGTGATGCGAGCTGTGAATTTGTTCTACCTACTTACTGGCATCTGTACACATAACTACATGCCAGCACCTGATGGATGCCATACATTTTGGCCACCTGCTCATCTCCTTAAAAGTTAGAACACTCCAAGTGACTATGCCGACTGCCTCAATATTTTATAGGAATGCACATTCATCAGGCATCTGTTTCAGTTCACGGGGCTTGGCTCTTTTTTGTGGAAGCTACTTGCCATTCTAGTCACAGAACAGGAAGAAATTCTGCTCTGCAACATGCTAAATGAATGGAGAATCAGGCCCTTGCAAAATATATGATTTCCTTGATGGTTATATTGAGGGGAACAGAGTGAAGGGATTTGAAATCTCAAGGTGCCTGACAGTTCCACTAACACAATATTCATATTTAATGGCATTCCTCTCCATGTTTTCTTTATCTGCTTGCTTCTTTTCAAAGATAATTCCTTAAGGATTGCTCATTCTTCTCCACAAGTTTCTTAACAAGAAGTGAGAAACGGCTGTGTATCCCTTTTGCAAAATGAACCAATCTGGAATAAGACTACAAACAGTAATAAAGATGAGGAAAAACCTCCTCTTTAAAAAAAATATTTGTAAGAAAGAGAAACAACCAGCTCACATTTTATCATTTATTATAAAAAAGTTCTCTGACTTCTAAAACTCCAGTATTTTATTATGGGTAAAATCTAGGCATTTGCAAAAGATCTGATTCAAAACTAACATTAAGAGGAAAATTCAGCTTGCTGTCAGTTTGGGTATCTGATTCAAAGCTGCATAGAGAATTGACAGGTGAGAGATCAGCCTGGAGCCCGGCACAGAACAGTTATCTCATTCTGTGATGCTTTTAATATTTCAAAATTAAGTTAGTTCAGACTCTGGATGAAAATCAAACTCAAATTTTTCCATCAAAGGGAAGGGCTCTTCAGCTGTATTTGCTAGCCTTTAACTCCAGAACCAAGAAATTTGGGGATGGAGTGAATTCAGTGTGCTGTAGGTTGGCCCTGTGGCCCAGGGTGATCCATACGGCACAGATGGGACAGAGTCACAGCCCCGGAGCCTCTGCAGAGGGTAACTGAAATTCACACTTCACAAAGAGCAGCCTGGGAATGGCTAAGTTTGGCAGTGTCAACATGATGCCGCCAGGTCCCACTTTGGGATGCAGATCCTGAAATAAAATGCTTGGGAGGAGGTTAAAACCAGCTCCTGAGATCTTGCTTTGAGTCCTGAATTTTAAAATCCTAGGTCACATCCATTTCATTGTGGAGGGTAGAGAATGGGTGTTTCTGTCAAGAAAATTCAGTAACTGTATATTTAGCCTATAAAAGATCACTGCTAGTTCAAGTCTCTGAAGATTTCGAAACTTGATGTCACCCCCACCTGGAGGGACAAAAAACGTTGTATAGATGTGGGTGCAAATGTGTGGCAGAACACTTACACCCTAAGTAAGGCACACATGGAGCCCTCTGTTTCACACACAGTGGTGACCTACAAGAGCCTAGAAACACGGGCATCCCTTCCCAGCCACATGCCAGGCACTGGGACCACATGAAGACTTTTTTGGTTCCAGATTTGAGGAAATCAGTCCAGCCTGTTTGGGTATTGCCTACCTGTGATGCCCAGGCCTGCATCCCTCTGGAGGCACAGCGCCAAAGGAAACCAATGCACGTGCTAAGCAGCTTGTAAGTTAAAGGAGAATGAGTTTCTGACAGACAACAGGAATTGTGCCACTAATGTGTCAGTTCTGCTCTCCTGTGCAGTGGGCATGAGGGAACACAAGTGTAAAGTGCTGCTATGCTGCCACAGCCGGCAGCTGAATCCCTCTGAATTGCCCCAAAAGTTCCACTGTTGGGGAGAAGAGCTGTGCATTGGGAAGAGCAGGCTAAACTTCCTCTTCCAAAGCTGGTATATAAGGATTTGGGTAAGCATGGTTTTTACAGAAAAGCAATTAACTTGCTGCTCTTTTAGGAGTAAGAAATATCCAATTCTCTTTCTTCCTACAGTCTGATAGCATTATTTGTTCTTTGCATTTAATATGATTGTGCCCAACTACTCCAGGGTGTAGAGCTCCAAAGAGTAAAAAACCAAATATTTTTTCAATTTCCTCCAAATGATGCCTAAATACAGCAAGAGAAATCTACCATGAAGTCTCAGTAAAAAATAATATATACTTGAGCAGACGTTTTTTCTGCCCATTTCAGATGTGCCTAATCTTTTTAACAATTAGATGCATATTTACACTGGCTGACTTTTGGCAGATTATCAACATCATGCACAAAAATACTACCCCACAGTAGTTTCTGTTAGGGAAGTCAAGATACAGAAATGGATAGGATAGGAATAGGAGGAACCAGATATTCCTGCATAGTCCCTCCTCCTACTGCTGCTGAGTTTTAGAGTGTAACATTCCCTGTGATGGCACCTCTGCCTGCCATGAAGCACCCACAATGCAGTGTACAAAACAACCCATCTCCACCTACTGCGTTTCACAGCTGTTGCACAGGAAAGACCAGAGTTTTTGCACGAGGAATTTCAGGCTTAAATAATCAAAATCACTAATTTGTACCTGATCTTTAAAAACTTTGATTCATTGCTTCATTCTTTTTTTTCCCTTTTTTTTTTTCCCTTTTTTTCCAGAGTTACCTACCTTCATTTATCACATCACATCACATCACATCACATCACATCACATCACATCACATCACATCACACCAATCACATCACATCGCATCACATCAATCTCCTGGCTTCACTTTCTGCAGTTGCACAGGGTGTTCTCTTCTTTCCAGTCAGGAGTGCCATGCCGCTGTGGGGAGATTCTGCCCCCGTGTTTCTGCACATGAAGGTTATCAGTTTTGTTACACACAATAACCACAGAACACTCTCTTCACCTTTCAGTGGAACCATTCATGCTCTTAGGTATTCTGGTCCTTTGGTTCAAGGCTTTATTTAAGAAAACTAAATGTGTGTGTCTTCCGAGACCAAGATAAAGGGAATGGCAAATGAAGGGGCCTCTAAAGCAAGTTCTCCCTATTATTCTTCCAAATAATCCATTCTTATTGCTTGAGGATTTTTTCAATATCTTTCCAACTCATGAAGCATGCTGTGGTGCAGTTCTACAGTATGGGGACTTTAAAAAAAAGTTAAGAAGGAAGAAGCATATTTTATTATATATTGGATAAAAAACTATCTTACAAAAATAATTGGAGAGAATTTTATATTAAAGCAGAGAAAAGACTCAATTTCTCTCCCTTTAAAACTATCTCAATCTCGTAAACCATTGAAAGTTCTCAGTGACTTTTCAATGTCCCAACAGAGGAAAACAACAAAGTCGCTTACAGGAATCAACCAGCTATGCCTTCAGCACAGAGGAATTGCTAGGATTTGATCTTGCCTTTTGTAAGCTTTTGAGATTCAATCATAAAAGTATTTTATTTTGCCATTCATTTCAGAGTTTTCTTAATCTCAGCATGGAGAGTGGGGTGGGGAACAAATTCTGAACACCAAATTTCAAAGTGCTGTAATGACTTGCAGTGGTTTAAAAACAAACTATTTTATTCTAGGGAATTAGGTTAATTCTAGATGTGGTACCATAGACAGCCCATGGCTTCAAATTCTATGGCTAAACAGCATTTTGACAAAATGCTCAACAAAACACGGCAGTGGCTGTAACTGAGAAATACTCACTGGCAGAAAAGCTGATAGTGATGGAAAACCTGAATTAGCCCTGTGGAGAGTGGAGAGTGCTGGAGCAGGGCATGGTGTAACCTTTTGCAACACCATAAGCACTACTTAGAGAAAGTAGCTGGCGAAGCCACAAGACAAGTCAGTCTAGGTTAGCCCTGAGAGCTGCACATGATCTGGCGTGTGGTGTAGATACCGAAAAGCCTCTTAGTGCTTGTAATATGCTCCAGCTTAACAGCTCTGTAGGAATGAAAGAGCAAAAAACCCAAAAGCTTGGTGTAATAAATTTTAACTCTAGCAAAGAGAATTCTGTAAATATAAGAAAGAAAAGTAAGAAGGAAGAAGAGGAAAAAAAAGGCTAAAATATTTTCAAGAAGATTGGATGCTACCTAAATATTTCTTAGCAGAATTTCAAAGTCAACCTGTACAATCAGTCAGAAAAAACTTCAAAAATATTTCCCTTCTCTTTTATATAAAATATATATGACCATTTCACCAGCGGTTTTCAGCAAAGTATGGGGGTTCTCTAATATTTCTTTTTATCTGATCACGTTCCAACCTATGAATCATTTGCCACTGTTAAATATTGATCACTGATATTAGTCAGAGTTGATTTCTTTGTGACTGGTACTGATTATCTGTATTGGTCCAGACTGATTCCCTCCTCTAAATGACTCCACTGAACGACTCTGATGACTCCAGCATCTTCTGGAGAGTCTTAATATTGCTCAGACACTCAGAGGTTTCTGCAGTCTCTAGAACAGCCTGGTCCAAAGCCTTAGATCAGACATGTTCTAACTTGGGAGGGTTCAGAGTCAAAACTTGGACCTCAATTTCCCTGAATTTCTCCTGCTATTACTGGCCCTGGGAACTGGAGGGCCATTTAGTGACCCCTCTGTTGCTGTTTTTGTAGGCAGGGATGGGGACAGTCCCACATGGATCAGGGACAAGGACAACGTGGGCAGGTTGTGGAGACCCCTGCTCCAGCAGCTCAGGAGAGGGTGTGCTGTGCTGGCAAGAGAGAGGAGTTTAAAGACTCCTGAGCTCCCTCATGGCCATCTGTGCCTACATAAACACAGGAGTGGGTTTTGCCATGAGCAGGTAAGGGGAGATTGAATTGGTGGGATGTGAGCATGAAATGCATCACATTCTGCTTAGGATTGCATTGTCATTGAGGCAGAGCACCTTTGCAAAGCTGAGCAAGTGCTGGGTTTACCAGTGACTTTGAGCTCTGGTCAGGGAAGGTGACTGTGTTCTCATCTGTCACCTTGGGGTAAAGCAGTGGTAACGCCTCTGGAGATGGGTAAAAACATCTGATAAACGGAGGGTATGTGGGATCAGTGCTCAGAAAATCCATTAATAGAGAGATAATTGATTGACTCGTTCTGGAGAGTCTTGAGCCTCTAAGTCTGTAGGATCTGTGCCTTTCCAGACAGGTTTTCCATACAGCGAAGAAAGCACTGCCTTCCTGGGTGTGCAGCACTCTCCAGCTCTTTGCAAAGGTGAGAGAGAGGTCTATTTATGAAGTTAGGTATTGACAGGGAAATTGTGATAGCTTAAGCCTGAAAACTTAATAGGGTTTTGCTAATACAGGACAGAGCGTTGGTGCTTGTATATGGATATACCATAAGACTGTAGGTAATCAAAACCATAGTGAGCTTGGCTAAGGTAAGTAAGCAGAGCTGCTGAGTGGAATACCCAGGTTCCTGGGCTTGGTGCAGGGAGGAGGCCCACGCTTTTACAGGTGTGCCTGACTCTAGAGCTAACAGCTTGGGGTGCAAGGCAATCCAGAGTCGACAAAGAACATGGCTGGGTCAATGTGTGCTGACTTTGTTACTGGCTGCTGCTGCTGGAAAGAGCATGCGGATGGCTGTCGTCGGAGTTGTACCAAAAGAAAGCTCAAAGGGATGCCAGCTTGGCTTTGTTTTTTTTTTTTTTTTCTATCACTCAGCTGCACTGAAGCCCGACACCTCTGGTAGCCAGTGGTGGAGCAGTGAGAAGCTGGTTTTGTGCTGCGCTTTTACGGGAGAAGCCTGGCTGCATTAACTCTTACTAAAACAAGCACCTGGAGAACTTAAGCAAAATCCAGTGATGGAGGTCAACTCCACAGAAGCCAGCAGCAGCTCCCAGGGAGGCACCGGCTGGCTGGATCTTACCCTCGTCACCTGCACTGAAACGGTAACTTTCACAGAAGTGGTGGCAGAAGAGGAGTGGGGATCCTTTTACTACTCCTTTAAGGTATTCTTTTAAGGCGTGCATTACTTTTCTCACATCTTTGCAGCTTTGGAGCATTTTCAGCACATATGTGGGGAGGCAATTAAGATTATTGAACTTTTTTTTTACCAGATATTGGTAGTTTTTTTCCCTGCAAAGACATCTGACAGCATGTGTGAGGCATTAACTGAAAAGCAAAATACTTGCAGAAATTTGACTTCGGATTTACATGTTTTAGCTCTGTCCCCTTCCAAGAGAGGACAGTATTGTTTTTCAGTAGAGGTATTGTAATTATACATGCACCTTTAGTCAAAAGCTTGCATTATTTTTAACACATTTTTTTAATGTAATTTCTTAGAGGCATCCTCTTGACATAAGGGATTTCTTTTCAATTTTCCAGCTGCAACAAACATTGTACACAAGTGGGAGAGGGTTTTTGTTGTTTGGGGTTTTTTTAATCATGAGGGACTGGTTCTAATTAGTTTGTTTGTTTGTCTGTTAGTTGAGTGGGGGTTGCAGTATCTTTTGAAAGCTGTTGTTAAGAATGCGCTGGGTGAGTAATTGAGTAGTGAATGCTGTTGAATTGAATGAGAAGTGTATTTAGTAATTTCCAAAACTAAACATCACCCTAGCAATAGGTGAATGTAGCAAAAAGATTAGAGAAGTTCCGAAGTTCGTATTTCCTTCAGATTTCTACACCTGTTGCCATTGCTTAATTTCATTCTGAATGCCATGTGTCTCTTTACTGTTACGGCATGTTGTACAAGTTCAAGTTATTAAAGTCTGACTAGGAGTACCCTGCCATTCCTTCTGGAGCTTGGGACCAAAGAGATCCATTTCAGCTGGAAAGATACAGGCACTTATATCATATGACAACATGTGAGGTAAAAGGGGATATATTCAGAAGCAAATTTTGTATCTGTGAGATTGGCAGTGCTCTGACACAGTCCTAGTGGAATCAGTGGAATTACAGCAGGTTCCCACCCGGATAAAGAGAGACGTGATCCGTAGTGCTAGTCATAATTAATGAGGGTCTCTTTTAACATGCTGCTGATAATTGCTAAGATAGTACTTCCTACTTAGGACTTCAAGGGTGAAAATTATTTTTTATTCCTTTTTTTTCTCTCTCCATGTTAGACTCCTAAAATGCTCTTGAAAAAAAATCAGAAGGGACTAGCAAAATACTTTTAACAACTTTCTCTTTATCTCCTGTCTTCTTTTCACAGTTAGGGCTGTAAATCTGAACAATGTCATGGGAGCAGTATTTTATAATGGTAAAAGTGACAATTAATTCCATGATTAGAAAGTCCCCAGGCAGAAAAATGCTCGTTAATAGGAGAGATTGAGTAAATTACAATAATTAGGAAACCAAGGATAGTCATGCATGCTCATCCATTGCTAAAGGAAACGATTCTGTAGCAGAGAGCTGCTCATTAGACTTACACTTGAGTCTCTGCCGGATGCCTGGCTCTGGCACATATAGCATGAACTTTGCAAGGAGACACACTGATTTCACATCAATTACTAGCTGTTGATAGGCATGGAAATATTTTGACTCTAGAGACGAGTGACAGCTGGTGCAGCTGTAGGAAAGGAAGGAGAAAGCACCTGCTCTGATGACTACAGTGCAGGGAAGGCAGGGCTCCCTGCCAGCAATTTCAGCACTCTGCAAAACTCACACGTGGAAGGTACTGCTGATACCTGTTGATTCATCTGGCTGTCCTCCACCAGCTCTGCCTGTGTTGTGGCTGTGTCCTTGCCCACTTCAGAAAGCTAAGACGCATCACCTTCCTCTTTACAAGGCTGTAGTCAAGCAGCTAAAGCAATGTAAGTTTCAGTTTGGAATAGGTTGAATGAATTTGAAAAACATAGTTAAGTGTTCAAAATGTAGCTTTCAAATAGGGTTTGGGCCTTTTATTGGGATTTTCAAACACACTGTAGCCTGTGGCTGACTGGGAAGGCGGAGTGGGTGAGTGGCCACTACACAGGTTGACCCCAGAGCCTGTGTGCCAGGGTGCAGACAGAGCACACAAGCTATTTCTGCTTGGAAAATGCAGGTGTAACCCATCTTATCAAGGCAGTCATAGGAAAACATGATCTAAACTGATAAAAAGAGGTTAGGGAGTGACATCTCCTACCTGTGTTAATGGCTTTTGAATGATTTTACCCAATGCCAGCTGCGTAGGGTATCTCACATGCTGCTCAAACTACGTGAGCATGCACTGGTGTCTTCTTTTCCTCCCAAGCTGCAGAAGGACAGCCAGTACCCACCCCAGGTAGTGTCTGTTATACTCTGGTGGCAATGTGACAAAAGTAAAATAACGTGCCTTAGAGCATTTCAGTGCCAGAAAGTCCTGTTACAGGCTGAGCTGTGAGTGCTTCACTTTCAGAAAAATTTGAGCTTCTGTCTATTCCTCTGCTTAACAGCTAAACCCTGCACAGTTTCACATTAAAGAGTTTTTTGCCAGTTCAGGTTTTTGTTGATTTTTTTTTTTTGGGGGGCGTGGGGTGTTATTTTAGCTCAAAAATGGAGCATTTCCTCCACTTAGAGGAATGCAGATTCTCTTCTGGTAGTCATTACTGCAGAAGTGCCAGCTGCTTACCAAAGCTTTGCTAATGAAGTCTGATTTGGGGTCATGTGAGCTAACTAAAGTGACTCTTGGCATACAGAATTGCAGCTTTTGGGGCAGGACTGGGTGCATCCATTGTATCCATGTGCCATTCAGCACAAAAGATGAGCTGGTGCTTCCCATGGCAAAGGCACTGCCTCATTCCTACGGATATTTAGGTCTTGCTACCATGTTATGGCAAATTGTCCCTGAAAACCCAGACCATCTTTCTTCCTGGGTGCCTTTCTATGAGGTATCCAGGTAGGTTACTGTCATAAATTACAAGGAATTCTGGTGGCTGTTTCAGCACCTAATTCAGAACAGATGTGCAAATTGGTATTAATTACAGCTCCAACCTCCCAGGCCAAAGGAGAGTTCATTACATCCCTTTACAATCTCCTCCATATGTGCTTAATCCATGTGTAAAAGGGCTCTAACTGAGCATCAACTGCACCTGCCAAATACAGTGGTCCAGAAAGAGCAGAAGTCATCTGAACACCTGTGGCCTTCCTCCACTTTAGGACCTTCTTTACTCTGCAAATCTGACAAGGTACAAACCAGAAACCTGCCTGGAGAAAAACTGGAATCTCAGAATATGTTTGGCCCGGTTTTCAGTAAGGTTTGGGAGTCTTTGTCAGAGCTCAAGGAAGCATCTCCACAGGCACTCAACAGCCCAGGAGTTTCCACAATGGTAGGAGCATGTGCTTGTCCTCAGAAAGATTGGGTAGACAGCATCTTTATTTTAAGAGCTCTGCTGAGAAAGGAGATGCCCTGCTTTTATGCAGGAAAATAAAGGTTGGAGTGCTCAAAAGGAGAAAGCTCAGAGTTGCTGTTCCTTTCTTGGTGGGATTGTGTTGCACCATAATTTCCTACCTCCCAGCAGAGCAGTAGTACTTTTTGTTTCCTGCTGTGTAGAGTTGAGTCCTCATCTGTTGAGCAGCACACAAAGGTTTTGTCGTTTACATCCAAAGTTGTTGTGAACCCCAACCACTGGTGCAAAAGGTGACACGCCCCTGCCTCTGGCCCCATGAGCTCTGGCCCCTGTGCCATGCAGCATTAGCACAGCAGTGACACTGTAGTGTTACAGCTCTCAGGAGGAACTGTGTGCCTGTCAAAATTACAAATTATTTTAAACATCTGTCTTTGACTTTGTGTCCTCCCCCCACACTGTAGCATTCCCTGTATGTGTGTTTCAGCCCATGTAGCTCAGATATTGAACAGAACAGCACAGCCTAGCTCAAGTAAGCCCAACTCTGATGACTCGGGCTCCTTATCCATGGAGCTAATGCTCTTTACAAAGGTTGGGGTTTACCACCTCCAACAGAGCTGAGGAGACCAACATGTTGAGAGATTTCGTAGGAATATCCAGTTGCATGGATTTGGCTCCAGGTGCTGTCAGAGACTGTTGAAGTCAGAGTCTGGTGCCCCTATCCTTTCATCCAAATGTAGGAGATGCTTTATCTCCTGAAAAGCATTTTCTTATGCTATTGCTCATTCTGATTTTCAAGAAAATATCACAGAGCATCCCATCATTGAATACATAATAGGAAAATAATAATGGGTGCTGTCAAATTTCTGGAGTAATCTCTGCAAACACAATCACACATTTTAGAAAATAGACATATCAAATAATTCAGAGGTAACTTTGCAATCTTTCAGTGGGGGGAGAGGAGGAGGATTAAGTTTACACAAATAAGGTGTCAGGGACTCCTGAACGCAGCCTCTGCAATATGCGGTAATGACTGTTGCTATTCCTGAGATGCTGCACTGAGAATAATCTCCTTGGGAAACTACTGCTGCTGCAGTGCTGTTGGCCAGACTGGCCTCATCCAGCAGCTTAAATGCAACACAGAAGTGATCTGGCAGTACGACAGCCCAACTGGGAGCAGCTCTGAGCCAACAGATTTGGGCTGTTCTACACTAGCAACCCTCATACTGCTGTCCCTGTGCTCCGCACAGGCACATGGTTTGCACCCGTCTGCCTCTCCTATATACCTAGAAAGTATAATTTTCTTTACATTTTTAAAGATACTTTAATTTTACTGATTAGGCATACTTAAAATCATTTTAAATGATTAAGAAAAAACAACACTTTACAGTTTTAAATAGAGCTGTCAAAATCATACAACTATGGATGGACCTTTGAGTGACCTAATATCTTTCCACATTGAAAATATTCTACGAAAAAAATAGATAGATACACCATTAAAAATTTATGTTTCCTGATGACATTTAAATCAGGAATATCTGTCTAATTCTGTGGAAGTTCCCTAGAGTGCAATGGGTAAAACATCCTGCAGTAACTGAACAGTACTGCCTGCATTTATTATCTGTCTTGTACCAAATCACAGTGGAATGGCAAATAAGAACTATTTGGTAATGGAATTGAATTAGTCACATTTGTTACTGACTGTCACAGTCATACCTAGGGAGAATTTTGGGGCAGGGTGGGGGCTTGTTCAGCTGTTGAGGTTGGAAAGATCACTGCAATTAGCATGCATTAGATTGTGTGCACTGAAGGGACCCTGCTCATCCGTGGTGGTGAAGTCAGAGCTAAGAAATAGGTTTTTCAAAAAAGCAGAGATTCACCAAAAAAAAAAAAAAATATATATATATATATACAGCTTTGCTAGATTTAAAAAAGATGAGAAAGTAATCTTAATAACAAAATTGACCCTTTCCATGAGAAAGTGTCCTGATTTAGTGAGCAGACTTTCTCAGCTTGTTTGTTTCCCTAAGTTTAAAAGGAAGAAATTATTATAGATCTTTTCTCTGTGTAACACATTAACATTCCAGACTATGAGCGGAATACCATATTGACACAAACTCATTCAAAACTGCCTCTCAAGTTCAACAGAACAGGAAGAATCAACTCATGTTCCTTCCAGCTGTGTGTTTTTTCCAACGACAAGGACTCCTTGGGAAGTGACTGTTGCCAGCACCTTTGATATGTCGTGAAGGGTTTCTTGTGGCAATGCATCCCAGCATTGCCAGGATGTCCCATAACCTTGTGCTGGGAGGATAACCCAGGTAGTCAGTTAGAAAGCAGCTCAGTGAGGCAGCAGCCCCTGCACAGGGGATAGGAGAGTTATCAAGCACAACCAGTAGCATTTAAATGAGGAAGCAGCAGTCCCAGGTAACCTGGGGCTGAACTAGTGTTTATGCACTTTGAATCAGGCTGCATCCCAGGCAACGCTAATTAAAAAAAAAAAAAAAAAAAAGGAACTCTTAGAGGGCTTGTTGCCTGCCCAGATGTGTTTCTCTCCAATTCAATCATAATGGAAGCACTTTCAAAGACAAAATAGAAAACTTAGCTTTGAACTTTCTTTTTTACCTTTCTTACCTTCACATGAGTTTTCCCTGGGCTTTTAGGTGTCAATCAAATTCTCTTCCCAAAATTTTCAGGAACATCTTGTGTGAACTCTGTGTAGAAACATCTTCTCAGGTTTGCCTTGCTGGATGGAGAAACTTCTTTAGAAACATATTTGTATTGCAGGGGTGGACAGTACAACTTCCCACTGCTTGTGACAGCTAAGGCAGAAGATTTCAGTGACTTTCACAGTGTTTTGAGCATGTTTCTTTCCTATTGAGATAAGGTCTACCAGGAAATGAATCAAGAATGTTTCAGCCTTTTTTTTCAGCTTTTCTTTCCTTGAGCATTAGGAGATGACTTGAATTAATCATCTGAATCTTCACATTCAGGTGATTAGCACTTGCTGTGTGAAGCTTGCTTCTAGCCCAAGTATTCTGTTTGTTGTGCCTGTTCTTGCAAGACATTTGGTGCCCCTTACTTTTTTCCTTCTTGACAGTCAGAATTGCTGTCTACAACTAAAGTATATGCAACGCACCTACAGCTTTTCTTCAAGCAGATTGCTGTTAGGTTGTGGGGTTTTTTCACAACCCAACTTCTGTAGAAAGTTTCAACACAGGAAGAAATATGGATGTTTCCTTGGCAGTTTAACCAAGTTTGTTCTCTTTTTGTGTATTAAAGAACCTTTATTTTGTAGGTGGTAAACATAACAATAGTCATGACCCTTTCAGCGGTATCACATTTCATTTCTGAAGGCCCACAGTTCAAGCTGGTCACACCTGGCAGAAATTCTTCGTCTCAGGTCTCCAAATAAGTGTAAGAAAAATGCCATCTTAAAGAAAAATGCTGTCTAATGCTTTTAAAGTCCTTTTTCCTAAGACTTATATGTTTGTGCCATTTCTATGCCAGTAGCCTTTACACCCATACTCTTTACTTGCAGAGCAAACTTTCATTTACATAAAGATTCCCAGAAAGATCTGAACTGTTCATGTTTCTGTGATAAAATAAATAATATCCAATGTGTGCAAACTATTCATCTGATTATGTCTGTGTAAGTACCTTTTAGTTTTGAGAATATTCTTTAGGAAAATAGGTTTTATGCATACTTGTGTGTGGGCATAATAATTCAAGTAGAGAAGAACTTCTGGGGGTCACCTGAACCAACTACTTGAAAGCAAATTCAAACTACGCCAGAATTCTCAGGGCAGTGTCTATTCAAATATCTCTGGGGATGGAACACTCACAGCCTCTCTGAGTGCCCATCCCAGTGCTTGACCACCCTCATGAAGAACACTTTTTTCCTAATGTCTTATCAAGGTGTCCCATGTTACAACCCTTGTTTGTGGACTCTTGCCCTTTCATTGTGCACATCTGAGAAGATTCTGGCTCCATCTTCTCTGCACCCTCCTGCTGGATAATTGTAGGCAGCACTTAGGTCCCAGATGGCTCCTCTAGGGTTTCTGCTGGGGAGGAATCTGGCAGTAGGGAAAAGAGGTGTTTTATTATTTTTGCTTTGTTTATTTATTTAAAAATTCTATTAATTATATCAGAGGTTTAGCCAGTACCTTTGATGCCTTTTCCTGGTCT